>JAKSZP010010572.1:0-241109 GCA_022478985.1 Massospora cicadina
AAGTGAAGCCATTCTTATGACCGATCATATGCATTTGGAACTCTATATAAGATCCAAACGCAGAGATGACTGAAGCTATGGCATTGACTAAGGTAATGTGATTAGTAGTTGCCAAGGAGTTTTTGGGGTATATAGTTGGTTGGCGAACTCCACAGGCCTTTCCACGTTGTACAAAAAAAGACCATGAATTCTTGATTTTGATTACCCGATGTTTTTTGCTTCCAAACTTTCTGGAATAGGGCAGTACAAACTTGCTCTCAGGTGTGGCATTCCTTAAAATGTGGGTTGTAATCTCTTGGGTGCTGCTATTCAGGCAGGAGAAGATGTGATACGCCTTTTTTTGGTTAATAGCCTCTTCCATTGAACACTCAAATGCATATAGGAAGGAAGCAATGCTTTCCTGACAAGGGGTGAACTTCACCTCAACTCTAGACTTAAAGTTAATCACAAAAGGAGTGAAAAGAGTATTGACACCAAGAACTTGTGCAGGCTTAAAAATATCAGTTCTGTATATTTGTAAGGGGCTAGTTGATTCGGTTGTCATCATAAACCCTTGAGGTCCTCCTAAATTGCATCCCAATTTTTGGTTGAGAGAGGTAATGGAGGCTTTATGGGCGACTTGCTCCTTAAACGCTTAAATCTCGGCGCATTGGAGGAGCAGACAGCTCTCAAAGCTACTCAAGCGTTTTCAAACCCATGACAGGCTTTCTCAAGATGGGTGATGTGACTATTAAAGAGCTTGGTGAATGCAATGAAGTTATTCATCTTTTCCAACAAAGCCTCAATTGAGACTCTAGGGTAGAGAGGGACTCCATTTACTTGAAGCAGGCACCCCTGAGTCACATTGCATATTATATCCTGTAAGGAAGCGAGGGTGTTAAAACGTTCTCTTCCAGTAACTGTAAGGGTCATCAGGGCTTTGCACCGTGGGACCTGAGGGTCCTTAATGCCTATGGGAACTTTTGGGCCCCTCTGGGCCCTTCACTCTCAGAGGTGATATCATGGGAGACTAACTCCTAGTAGTGCTTCTGGAGGGCCAACACAGGGTCCATGATCCAGGTGAGGTGGTGATTCCAGGAAGCCTGGAGGAGTTGTACATTTTGACGGAGATGTTCCTCAAGGTAGCCCAAGTTTCCACTATCCAGCACCATGAGCTGGTTATGAGCTTTATTATTTATTTAAAAGCTATTGACAATGACTTCCATTTTCATGGACAAAGTATGAGGCTACTTTATAAAATTGACAATATTTGAGTATATGGTTTGAGTAGCCCTTGTTGCTGTAGCCTTTGTGGTGAATCAACATTACTAGTTGCAGAAGGTGATGTATGGCTGTATAAAAGAAGCTTTGGAGATAGCATTAGATACCCAAGTCCAACTCTCCCACAGATAATAGAGCTAAAGTGTATAAATATCGCATCATGGAAGGCACCAAAGAAGCATGGGAGCAACTGGAGCGGCCTCCCATAGAGTAGATGCCATTTATTACTTGTTAAATGATCTCTTTGAGGCTCACATATTAAAGTTATAATTGATCATTGTCATTATATGTTAGGTTGAACTGGAAGGTGTCCCAAAACTCTAAACTTTCAGGGTGCATGGGAGGTACTTCATATTTAGAGGTATTAATCCACTTGAGGTGCACTTCTCAAATGATTAGCAGGTAGGTTTTTTTGATTGCTAATATTCTCCACTTTTTGTGATAGACGTTTCCACTTGAACAGTCTGAAGCACCCAGTAGTGATACCAATTTTCTCTGAGTAACAGTTCTCTTGACTGTAGCCAAATTTTGAAAACGGGCTCAGAGCTGTAAACTAGCGGAGGAGTTGATAAATAAAAAGGATGTGGCGAATATACTACTTTATTTAGTTAAAAAGTGTCAATAATGATAGGATGTGTGGGGATGTGGTGCCTAGGGAACATCCATGGCCCTGTACTATCAAAATATCATAGCCTTCTGGATTGACCTCCTATTCAACGCCCTCATTGTTCTGAGACGTCCTCCTGACTGCGATGGTGGGGTCGCACCTCTTGAGGTTTGTGAAGCAGGGATGAAATTCCTGAAGGCATCTCCATCAATATTTGTGCATGTGATGCTTCCTGAACGAAGCTTTCATTTAGCCTTCAGGGACAGGTTTCATATGTGATAGCTTGAGAGCTGACTTAAAGGGGCTGAATTTAGTATTAGAGATCTTGAATCACTTATCCTTTCATATTCTGACAATTGTGCTCATTCCAGTTACAACTGTTCAGTGAGTAAGGGTCCTCTCCACCTACTGCAGCAAGCTGAGAGTCTATGGATATCTGTATTTGTAGATTTCATCGTGGAACTTCTACTGTATAAAAGGTATGATGCTGTGATAATTATTATAGATATGTTCATCAAGTTTGCGCTGTTTATCCCATGTCATAAAACCATAACAGCTATAGAGACCTCCGCTCTTATCATTAATCACGTGTTCTGCATGTTTGACTCCCAAGGAAAATTGTGAATGATTGTGGACCTCAATGTAGTCCAGGTGTCAGGGTAAATCCTGACATTAGTGGAATTCCTAAGATTATAGATATAGTCAGTCAGATCAATATGAAATGTGATGAAGTTAGATCAAATAATTACATATCAAATTAATGATTGTAGTGAAAATATTCGATTAATTGTTTAAATTACTCTATTTGCAATAGTATTCAGTCAATTAATCACACCAAAACGAATTTATGATGAGACTGAGACTATTCCCACTGCCTTTCAAAATCACATGCAAGTCGCAATATCGTAAGCTTCAGAGAAGAATAGTGCACTGTTTAAAATTAATTAAGCTTAGGTAAGTCCAGGAAGTTGGATGGTATATAAAACCAAGGCATTCATTTGGTTAATCTTTGCGGTTAATAATATTATTCTTATAATGCAAACACTATTAAGTTTAATTACTAAAGTGTTATCATTACTGATCTACCACCCCAGACTACAAGAAACTCCCTTCCAACTTTCTCCTTTTAAAGTTATGCCTTTAAGCAACTCCCAAACCAGCTTACCCACCATTCCTTATACCTGGACAACTCTAGTGTCCTTGTCATACTGGGCTAAACCCCTTGGTTATGCTAACTCATGGTTAGCTACCCCCAACCAGGTCATTAGTACACCAGTCCCTGACACCAGGGTTTTAAAAACTTTATTGGGATTTATCAGTATCAGTACACTGGTCTAAAGCATATAACTACAGTCTAATGGGCAAACAGAGAGAGTTAAACTAATTCTAAGAACAATAAAAGCGTTGAAAATCCTCAGCCACTCAGGATACCTGGGCTATGAATCTTCCCACAGCGTTATTCGCTTATAATAACGCGCTTCAATCTTCCATTGGGGTTCCCCCATTTAGGGCTACTTTAAGATACAATACTTCTTTCTTAGATCAGGCCAAACTTGACCTCTGAAATACAACAGCGGAAGACTACATCGCCCAAAATTTGGGACACCCAAAAAGCTTGTTCAAGAGCACTTGTCACATACCGTTGGAGATTATAAGAATTTTGCTGATTGGAAGCGCCTTCCAGGGCATAATATCTCAATACGCTCGCTTGTTTTTCTTGACACCAGCCACTTAAACATGAAGAACCCCTAACAAAAGCTAACTAGTAAGCGATCAGACCCTTTTGTAGTAAAAAATATCTGGGTAATGGGGCATATCGCTCCAAGCTTCCTGACCATTGAAAAAAATAAATTATTCCACGTTTACCAATTATCTCCATTTAAGGAAAACAACCTACTACCCTAAAGCATAACATCAAGGGGGACTTGCATGAGTCAGAAGTTGAGGCAATATGAGACTTAAGGAAATCCAGGAGTTCTGTTAGTACCTTGTCGCATGGAAGGACTACACTGACTATAAAATAGTTGGCTTAGCGCAGGGACTGTGAGAATTGTAATGAGCTAGTGGCTGAGTTTCATGATTCACATACTGAGGCTCCCTATACACCTAAGAAGATTTCTGCTATTCTGGCCATCAAACTTACCCTCAGACAAAAGTCTAAGCCCTGGTTCATGTACTAAGAGGAGGGATCTTTCCTGTCTAAAAAAGAAGAATATAATGTAAGCCTGGAATCCAATGTTGGGCCACCATGGTAGAAATACAGGATGTGCGATTATCTATAGGCAGGGCTTCCAAGTTCACAGAGCTGGACGTAACTTTAAACAAATAAAGTAAATAACTATAATTAATTAAAAGCAAATAAGATATTCTATATAAAATTACTTTATTTTAGAAATTAATAGCCCTAATTATAGTGCTTTGATGAAACAAAGTAAAAATAAGTTAAAGCGAAAAACGTTCTTTATGCATGATGTAAATTCTAAGAGAATTTATTTTATATAAAAGTTATATTCACATTAAACTAAAACCTTTGACCTCTTGCCACCATTCTCCTCTTGATGTGCTTATACTATCTGTCAGCTGCTCGAGTGTGGGGCAGTGGCAAAGCTCCTCTCAGCATCTTCCATCTGGTGAGAAAATTAAACTCATACTGGATTGTCCAGTCCTAGAAAATCCTTGGGTCAGTTCACAACTCCCAAAGATTGAACTCCATCACACACTCCAAGGATCCCAGACAGTGCCTCACTTCCCACTAGTGCTTCCCTCAGCCTAGCATATCTTTCAGCCTTTGCCAAAGATGTGAAATTGTTCACATACATGGACAAAAACATTATCAAAATACACAGGCAGTAACTTAACCTTCTGGATTTATTAAATTCTGCCCCTATTAGGGGTTTTTTACCTTGTCTTCACATCCAAAGATGATTCTGCTACTGCAGCAACTGTTCCTGGTCTTTGAGGGCACCCTATTACCAAGATGCACACCCAGCTCCCGGCGGATACCACTCAGGTGGTTCAGTTTTCAGGGTTGCCCCCATCTTACCCTCACAATGCTCCTTCAGGAGCTAATGGAAGGGTCGTCAGCCTATGGCTCCAACCCATATTGCAATTGTTGATCCATATGGAGTCACACGCCTAGCTGGATCTCAGGCGCTGTAACAATAAGTCCTGAATTTAGTAAAAATTGCATTGTTAATTACTCCTCGCGCCATCACCCCTTCTGCACCTAACCATATGTTCTGGGCCCGTGTTGAGGGAGGGTGGACAATAAGACCGTCCTTTTTTGAGTTGGGCAATTTCAAACAAAATGCCCATCCCCTACTGCTCATGCCAGCCCTGCGCCAGCCTCCAATTTGCCACCAACTCGTGCTTTTTTAGTATAGGCTACAATATTAACCCCTCCCCCAAATCCTGCTGCTTCAGACGGTCCACAACCCAATAAGGATCCTCCTTGGCCCAGTACCACAAACGCTCCAGCCAATCAAGAAACAGCATGGATATCAGTTTGATCATCTGCTTTCCATGACCAAATAATCCTCAATAATATTAGAAAACCCCCAATTTATTTCAATCAGAACCTTTTGGACTTAAGCTTAAAATTGATGAATCAGGTAATTTTCTTGACGAAACAACTATACAATAAAGCAGTTACTTAATCATAAGTATGAATCCAGGTTTCCCCCTCATTTCTTCGCCGCACAGTCAAACGCTGAACCATTCTGCATTGATCACGAGATTGCTGTTAAAGAAGGTGTCAAACCAGATTGTTAACACATATGAAAAGCTGTCACCAAGTCAGTGGCGATGCTTTCAGGAGGGAGCTCTCCTGCCATTATACCCCCGCTTCTAAACCTACTAAAGATATGATGATTAAATCTCACAAAACTGCCGCTAACGCTATCCAGAATGTGGCAGTGGTAGCGAGGAATCCCAAAGCCAAAATAACACGCCTCAATATCACTACATTTGTTAAGGTTCCCACTGTCTTCATCAAAGCTGAAACTGCTTTGTCCGCATAAATCTAGACCTCTCTTTAAGCAAGCAGTTTTTCAAACACCACTCAATGATATTAAACAACATACTTCTGATGCCCTGACATCCTTGCTCTCTTCCATAGCCCATGAAATGCTCTGGGGTGAGGACGCTGCCAAGGATGAGCCCCTTTACCCCCTCTCCTTCTACTATGGTAGTTTAAGCAGATTGCCGCTGTCACACTTAGTCGAATGCATTCTTGTTTTGTGTGTTTCATCTGTTCATTTTTGGAGGTTCTAATCTTTTTTGGTGTGATTAAATCTTTTTGAGCTTCAAGCTTTTGGATTTCCATCTCCTGTCTGCATGCCTGGAATAAAAATTTAAAATAAAAATAAAAGGAAAAGATAAGATAACAAGGTTAATAGGCATTATCTAATATAGCTCAAATATTCAGAAATATAACAGAAAGGCTTGTTTCCCAATTTATTCAGTGTTGCACAATCTGTATGATTATTAGGAGGAGATTCATCAGATAGCTCTTCATTGTACTTCATGTAACAGTAGTGCATTACTTAAGTACAAAAAATTCATATAATAGTTTTTTATTTGAGGTGGCCGACTTTGGGACAAATATATCGCTCTAATAGGAGGGATAGAGTAATGAGTGAAAATATAGGAGTGGAGAAAAAACCCAAGTACTGGGGTAAAACCTTCCTGTGCATGTTCTGATAGGCCAAAATTACATGATCTAACTTCACTAATTCGCTTGGTTGGACTGAGGCATGGTGCGCAAATATACATGTAATGCTATTCTCTTGGCATTAAAAGTAAATATCTGCCACAATGGGATTGGAACCTGTGTCATGAGGGGTGGTATTGGGACGCACATCCTGACTATGCACCCCCCTAATATTCATATAACAAAAGGAAGCTGATTTAATTTGTATATTGCTTGGTAGCAATGAATGGGTGATTCCAAGGAGTAAATTTTTACCAGGATTTTGACATTTGGTAATAATTTATTTGTGAATTAAAAATGTATGTCGCTGGGTATACCAGCCAGTGGAGTATTAAATGGCGAGTCATCCTGAATTCATCTAATGAGTTGTTTTGGAACTATAGATTGTATATATAATTTGTTGTTCTGATTTAAGCCCACCAGTCTTTGAAGCACTAAAAAATGATTATCCCGATTTTTTTTAGTTACTAAATTTGGCGTTATCAACTGTTTAATGCTATTTAAATTAAGGTTAATAGGTTTAGGCCTTTTTCAAAATATTGTATCAATTGCTAAATTAATAATAAAAATAGGCCAAAATTGGCTAAATAAATAAATGCATTATGAGCCCAAGGTCAAGGCTTCACACTTATAAGTGCAAATTTTACACCCAAACTCTTGAATTAGACCATGGAAAATTCTCTTACAGAGTAAGACGAGACCAAAGGCACCTTAGGAGCCCTTGGTTCAATTAAATGACTTGGCCCATGTTGTTAATAAGTGTTGGGTCACTGCTTTAGCCTACAAAAATCCCTTTACTGAACCCCCTTCCCTACTTCTTCCATTATAAAAAAAATTAAGGGGGTCTTTATGATAGTAGTTCAGGCCTGAGGCCAACAGCAGGACCCCCACCCTCATCTGGACCCCACCCTGTCATTCCTTATCTCCTTTGGAACTTAAAATCAACCTTAAAACTTTAAAACCTTACTGAATCAGAAAAACTGGTTTGCATTACAAGATACAAGCTATCAGATAACGGTTTGCTGATCTGAGTTAAGAGTTTTTAACTGAATATTTAAATTTTTACAATTTTCAAAATTTATCCAAGAAAGCCAATTATGACGAGCATACAATCCAAGAAAATAAAACTTAAGTTGAAAATTGATAGAAGTAAATCCCTTCTGGTCTAGAAGTTTTATTGATAGAGCTTCTATGACCTATACATGAGTTATCTGACAACTCCTCAAACCCAGGATGCTTCTTACAACCTTAACCCAGGGTGGCCAGTCAAGAGACCATGTCAGCCATCCTAGTCAAGCCATCCCATATTTTTATTCCCTCATATTAAGTTCTTAATATAAACGCTCTGCTAGAGTTAGTTGTCAGTTCATTCTTTTGTTTAGTTTATACTAAAGAACTCCCATTTTCTCAACTTCATCCTGTGGACGCCTTCGGTTTTCTATCCACCAAACATTTTCTCTTTTATTACATCAAACACACTGACATCAGTGTTATGGGCCCAATGGTCATTAAGTGGGCACTCCGATGCATTGAGCCAACAGCTCACCACACAAAAGCGGCGGCATGAGAAGAAATGCTCAAAAACTATTCATTCCCTTCGCTATACCAGAAGTTCACCCTGATTTACCATATTCAGTCCATCGGCCCACCAATAGTATAGCATGATCTGGACAACCAAGAGTTTCACAACCCATCGTTTGAGAAGGCCATCACCATTTACCCAACGTGCCTTGCTTTCTTACCACTAGTTTGTCACAATCCAGACAATATGAGGCCTTCCAATCTGCCAATCTTTTCATGACTTTAAAAATAAATAAACACCTATCCTCACAACCTGGAAAAGAATCTCAGTCTCTGGATCATTTGGATCATCAATCCTTGGGCAACCTACCCCAATATTTAAAAATTAAATTTATGTGTTATCCCAAAACCTTTTCTGCTCCTTGCGTCAGTTTGAACCATTTTAACAACCACAAAAGATTGCTAAAGCGACCCTGTATTCAAATAAAACCATTCCAATTTGATTCTCAAGCCTGATTCTTATCAGTGCAAAACAACTAATCTTAGTGCATCTAATGATCAACATATATAAGGTGGAAAATTAAAAAATTGGGATTGGCATTAAAAGATAGCAACTGAAAAACAGGAGGATTGGCCATCCTCTATGTCTCTCCCACCATTAGGATTGCCCCTTCAAGATCCACGATTGCCCCCATTGCACCCATATTGTTTGGTATGGGGCTTTTGGTAAGTTGCTTAACCTTTTAATACCCTCACAGGAACCATAGAGCGTCCCACCTTCAAGTTATTAGGGATTCTATGCCACTGCATTATGGGACTTTCACTGGGTTTCACATATCCATATTGGAAGCCCAGTCATACTTTATTTAGCAGATTTATGACAATTCAGGGGATCTTTTTGCCATTATAAAGCACTAAATCATCAAAGTTAAGAGAGTAGTGATATCCACTTTTTCTTATTTAACACCTGGATATATGCCTTATCTGCCAGATAAATTGAGGGATTATGATTGAAGGGGTTTTGGCTAAGACTTTATTAAGTTTTTGCTAGATAACACTAAAGCGGAAGAATAATTATCATCATGTTCTACTTTACTAGTTGTGGGGTTATTATGGAAGTGTATCTTATGGAGCTTCTCTAAAATCCAGTATGTAAGTACCCAGCCTCCTCTAGGTCTGTGTATGCATAGTACATTTTTTTGATTTTCCTCATCCCAATCATTTTCATATGAGAGACACAAGACAATATCATTGGCTTTCTCAGTAACTAACTCATGTTTCTTTCTATAAGAGTGTAAAAAGCATCTCTGTTTACTTCCACAACTTTCCTCTCCTACTAAGGTCCTCTCTCCTCTGATCATTGCATCACACTGTTTAACCATGGCCTCCTTGATGTCATCGTTGATCTGAGCGTTATAAGTGCTCCTCATATTAAGCCATAATTCCTCTAGCATATCTTTTAGACAGCCAATGTGCCAAGGAAATATTTAGCTTCCATCAGGGGTATTATAAAGCCCACAAAATCATCCACAGTCTTCATGGCATCGCCGTTCTGATAATTCAAGAGTAAGATCTGCATTGAAATAGGTGCATGAAATAATGATTGATGAACATAATAACATTTCAACTGCTAGACTGAGCAATGATAATAGCCTTGACCATGCTTCATTCACTAAGGGGTGACTAGTTGGGTTGGGCGAGGCTGTTCTGACCATCCCAGATGTATTAGAGCCAAATACCTGAATCACCCGGACACGCACTAAATAGTGGAAAGCAATAACTGTATTGTTAGATTCAAGCTCGTCAGATTTCCTAATACTTGCATATGTCAGATTTGCTTTCCATTTTCTTCATTGTTACAGTATATTGAATTGAACGATTAGATATTCAACTTGGGCTGTTAATCTGAGTACAAATTTCCTTGGTCAGATGGACTTTGTGACATTCCATGGGGTTAATTTATGAGATTTTTTTTGCTGAGAAAGGCTAAGTTTATAAGCACCAGAGAGACAGCCACAACCATCACTGATATTAATGAACATGACCCTCCATGGGTTGAGGCGTTTCCTTGGTGGAGGACGGAATTTTTTATTAATTCCAAAATTTAAAAGACTTTCTTGTGCGGAATTAATGATCTATTAAGGATATAACGAGATAAATCAGCACTTTACCATTACTTTATCGCTGGGATTTTATAAATTTAGAAAATTAAGGACTAAAGATTGTACCATCTAGTACTAAAAAAAGGACTAAAGATTGTAAAAGATATTTCTGATGACAGGGGTGCCGGCATAGTGGGATGGGCGTCCCACTATTACCCCTCATGACACAGGTTTGAATCCTATCATGGCAGAAATTTTATTTCTGTGCCAAGAAGATAACAATACATGTGGATTTAGACACCATGCCTTGGTCTGACCAAGCAGATTAGTGAAGTTAGATCATGTAATCCTAGCCTATCAGAACAGCGCAGGAAGGTTTTACCCCCAGTACTGTGGTTTTGTCCTTTACTCCTATATTTTTGCTCCCTACTCCCTATCCCTTCTATTGGTGCAGTATATTTGTCCCAAGGTCATCCCACATCAGATAAAATTGTTAAATTAGAATATTTCTGATGAAAGGAAGAGTATATCTTCTCCAGAGCACCAGGATTTTGTGCAATATCGCAGTTTGATAAATTATGGGTGGCCCTTTTTTCAGTTTTCTTTGGCAAACTTTGCTAACTTTTAGTGCTCTGGCATCCTTACTGTGAAAATCTGAGCTTTTTGCTGATAGTTTCCATAAATTAACTGAACAGGTTTGGTTATGTGCACAATTCACTTTATTTTATAGTAATAGATATAATGATAATAGTATGAAGACTATTATCCATAGTTGAATAGATAAAACAGTTGATTAATGGTCGAATGCTAGACTTGAAATGATCCACGCAAACTGGTTATTTTGACAATAAAAACATCTTCTCTATCCTGGCTGAACTTAATCTGCTTCAGATTGGGAGGTTCCTGGCCTTAGTTCCCATCACGTTGAGTTGATGGAGAGATATTTTAAAGGTCTGTTTCTCTTCTAAGGATATCAAATCCTAACTCTTTACCACACAAAAGAGTCAAGAATTATTATACTACAGTAATAAAAAACAGAAGATAAATATAATTTATTACTTCTATTAATATACTTTATTATTACAACAAACTAGGGAATTTATAGGGGAATTTGGCTTCAACTACTTGGTAGGCGCCTCATTAAGGAAATGACAGCTGTTGCCGTTAATTTCCCTTTAAAGTCTCTTCCAGCGATGGTCTTTTCCATCTGGATAAGGATTCCTCCGTTGGACATCCCAGAGAACTGAAAATGGAAAGAGCCAGAAAATTTGTCCCTAACGTTTCCGCAGGAACACAGCAAACCAACCACATTTGGCTAGCAACATGATCAGGTAATGGGAATCTTTACATATTATAGCAGGTTGCAAAACAAAAGATAGAGTTGCTAGTTGTATGCAGCATCTATCTCGTAACAACTCCTACATAAATTCTCAATCTTTTGGTGATGAAACCTGACTGATCACAATCAATACACTAAGTAGTTAATTAATGATCAAATATCAGATGCCTCAATTAAGTCAGTTTTTGCCAATGAGATCTTAGGAATTTGCATGGATTAATACCAGGAGGATGAACTTGGCGAATTACCCAGAAACCACCGACATTATTAAACCAAAATTTGAAATTAATCACATCGATGAATCCCCCCCTTAGGTTGGGACCATCTAGTACTAAAAAAAAATTTGAAATTAATCAATATCCAATCATTCACTAGAGAGACTTATCCCTTATAAGACTAGAAGATAACCTAGGGAGGTGAAAAGATGGGCAAAAAACCCAACACTTAAATTGTTTTTAATTTTTATATAAAGATCTTTTTAATCATTTAAGGGTCTTCTGCCATTTCAGCCTCAATATTTATGCCCTAATTGAAGATTCAGTTTTGATCTGCTAGTTTGAGCACAGAATTTGTTGCTTATACTCAGAATATTCATTATGTAGATTTTGGCTAGATTAAAAGTTGCGGCAGAATTAAATTTACTACTTTTTGGGTGATCTTAAAATTGAGATTTGGAGGATTGGATAATACCAGAGATTAATTAAGGTAAGCCTAAATCTGCTAATTTTGTAGATATGCCTGGGGCACTTTTTTCTTCCTAATTGGAAGGAGTATATCGCCTGGTCTAATTTAATGGACATGATGGGGCCCTTAAATTACCCTTTCCTAAAAAAATAGGGCTTACTACTCCTTCTGGAGTTCCTACTAGAGCATAATTTTTTGCCGTACAAGAAGCTTAATAGCTGCAATGGTTGTGGGTTTGGTGGAGGTGGCGCCAGGGTTTTGGGGTTTTGCGCGTGGGATTTCTCAATCATATTATGGCAGTGGTACTGTCTCAGACAAAATTACAGATGTTGTCATATTCTGGATACCCACCACACCACAGATATTGAATTCCCCGCTTGACTCTCCTCAAACCTAGAATCCCTTCAACCTCAGATTCTGGTGCTCCCTCTATAGTATTGGTTCAATTTCTATTGGTTTCTCTCCTTTGAAAGGGGCCATCAAGGAAGTGTGAAAAGACGTGAGAATTTTACAATGTTATGGCAGTTCCACATGAAAGAATCCTGTTCAGAACTTTTATGGATGAGTATTAAACCTGTTCTCTTACAAGCCAAATTGTGACATGGAACTTTTAGGTTATATTCTTAATGTCTACCATTACTAGATCTCCTATATGATAGCTTGAGGATGCTCTGCGTTACCATGTTTCATACCTCTTGGCGTTCTGACAAGCTTTAGTTAACTGCATTTTCATTTGTTGGTGTACTTACCAAAGGAGAATCACAAAGTTGTCTTCTGCGGGAATGTGTTTGTGAGTAATTGGTCCATTTGTGAAAGCGGGGCTATACCCCAGATTAGGTTACAATGGGACATCTATAGAATCATGAAAAGAGTTGTTATACAAAAAATGGCTAGGGAAAGGTTTTCACCTATGTGCCCTAAGGGGCAATAGCATAACACCTGAGGTATTGCTTGAGTGAATGATTGGTTTGCTTTATTTGTTAGCTAGACTGGGAGTGAAATATTTAAGATTGGTAAGTTTTAATTTGAGCATTTCGCACAGGGCATCCCAAACTTTTTAAGGTGAACTGAGGCCCTCTATCACTTACTACTTCTTGCTGTATTTCAAACATGGTAATAACGTTTAGTACAAATTAACAGGCCCTGTCCTCTGCCATGGTTGTAACCAAGCATGGGTTTAATAGGGCGTATTTTGTGGATCTGTCCATAACCACCATGATTGTGTCAAAAACCTTTAGGTAGGCAGATCAACAATGAAGCCTACCAAAACTTTGTCCACAGACTTGCTGCATGTTGCAGTGGATCTAACACTACTCATCCAGTACATTCTGTTGGACTTGGATTGCACGCAGGTTAGACAGCATTCTATTTATGAGGGCACGTCATTCATCAGTCCATAACAGTCATGCGCTCTTTTTATCAGGTTGAGCATTTTTAGACTCTGGGGTTCCCCATGATTGGCGGATCCTGATGTTCCTTTATGACCCATGAGCATAGAGTTTCAGGTACTTATATTTGATCGAAAAAGTAAATGACTCTATCTTTTTTTATACCAACCATATGCACTCCTCCTCACCTGTATCTTATCCTTTAGAGCCTGTCCTTCTGGATTTTTGATTAGGCTTTCAGCATAGTTACTAAAAGAGGCTCTTCATAATGGTTATTGTGCTTATTTTGGGATTATGATTTTAAGAGGGGGATATGGGGTTTATGGGTTTGACTGTGACTTAATGGGTGAGGTTTTGGCTGTTGAGGTGGTTGTGTCTGCGTCTACAATTTCATTTTCCAATGGGGCTTGAACGAGACTTCTTATGGGTGTACAACATATTTAACTTGACGCTCTCCACAGTATTGGATCTGTTGGACAGGCTCCTGCTCAATATATCCAGTAAATATGCGCCAGTCCTTTAACAAACTCATACTTAAAATTAAAGTTAAGGGAATAGCGGTGCGTTCTATTTTGTTGGTGTGCTAACCTCTGCGGTTTTCATTAATATATGAGGGACTTATGGTCTATGAGCACAGTACCATGAATTTCATTCCTTGAAGCAGATATTGCCATTGCATAATTTTCATGTGATGGGTGTCAAATTTTTGTCATATAATTTTCGTGAGCATTTGGTTTAGTAAATTTTCTGGAGAAGTATGACACTGTATATTTGCGTCAAATGTTCTCCTGTAGCAGTATTGTCCTATGGCTGTGTCAGAGGCATCATACACTAGTATGAATAATATATCTTCATCAGAATGGTGCAAGATCGTTGCAGAGATAAAAACTTCCTTGATATTCTTGAAAAGCCATATGACATTTATGTGGCTAGATGAAGAGTGCTTTTTTGACCATTAGGGTATGGAGGGTGGTGGCCAGTTCCGAGATTTTCAGGGAAGAAAAATTCCAAGAAGGTAACTTATTTCAGTAAACTGAGCAGCTGTTTCTGAGAGATGAGTTGCTCACGTCCCTATAACTCCTAACTTTGAGGGGGCAGTGGCATGTCTATCCTTAGTTACCTGGTTTCCTAGGAATTAAACTTTGTCTTTATAAATTCGATTTTTGATAATTCTTGTGTAGAACAACTCTCTTCAAGGCGGCGGCCACTGCTACCATGTCCTTTTACAGTTTCTCCGGCATGGAGGAGTGAATTTGAATGTTGTTGATATATGCCACTGTGCACCTGAAGTGGAGGTCTCCTAATGCATGGTCAATTACCATCTGGATAATGGTGAAGGTGTTTTTAAGCCCAAACTGAATGACCTAACCTGGTATATGCCTTGTCATGTTCAGTTAGATGCTGCCGTTTTTGTCCCACCTTTACCTAGACCTGGTGGAATGCATTTACTAGGGCTAGTTTTTTAAAACAATTTTAAATTTGGCAATCTCATGAAAATGCAGCCTCAAGTAGAGGCAGGTAAAGACAAGGAACAGTAACGTTACTTACGTGGCCTTAGTCCATGCTGGTTCATAAGGTGCCATTGGACTTCTGAGCAAATATCATGGGGGATGATACTTGAGAAGTTTCAATTAACCACCCTTAGCCATCATCTCATTGATCCAGATTGGTAGGGCTTGACCCTTGGCGGCAGTGTACAATCAAAGTGGCCAATTGATTTTTATTAAAGTACACCATAAAGTTAAGTCAAAATTAAACTCAGAGTGGGGTGGCAATCAGTACGCCTTATCTAAGTTAAAAATCTCTTTGTAGGGCTCAATTAAAAAGGGTATATTGGGCATATTAGTTAATCATCAAATATGGAGTATTCCATGGTGACCACCAAAGCATTCCCTTTCACCAGAGTTGGGAAAAAAGGAATTTATCCATAATGATAGAAGGTCATAAAGGCGAGAATATACTGTTTGAGGTTGATGGTAATCAACTGTCAGTGCTACCACACTACATCAAGGATTATGGGGTATAGTAGGTCTAGAATCAACGAGAAATTGATGTAAAAACTGATGACTGTGGGCAAAAAAGTGAAATGGCTTGCATATGGCAGAGTGACCATTGGTACACTTAAGGCCCCCATGACTGAAGCACCTGTGGTAAGCACTAGATCTAAGGCTTGGGTCATCTTAAACTTATAAGTTCCCCAAGGCGCCCATGTCAATTAAGGCGTCAACAACAGCACATCTTGATCTGACTGAAATATCTTTGGCAAACAAGAAAAAGAATGATCCTATTATTAAAGCAGTTCATGGCACACCCTGCCTGCGGTATTCACTTTAGAAGGGAACTTAAAATTTTTTTAGAGATTTGTTGATAAACTTGAATGGCATTGCTGCCGCATGGGAGTATGATAATGAGGCTGATGTTGAATCTAATGAATTTATAAGTGGGCGACTTGGCTGAGATCTTCAATTATTGAATTACAATGACTGTCCTCTTTGACTTGTTCCATTGTCTCAAGTTTTAGGGGACAATGCTGCAATTCAAATACATGGGAATAGAAAGGGTGCCTGGAGGCATGACTAATACTTTACTAACAAGGTCCATAAATTTAGGTCTGTGTGGGTTGGACTGCACCACCAATTCCAGGGGCATCCGATTGTTGATTGTGAAAATCACTTGATTAGGGAAGCGGCTGACCATATTATGTGATTTTGGGGAAGCATACTAAGGTTGTGGGATGTGGGGGCGTCATATCCATAACCTTGCTATAATGAAGTATTGTGGTGATATAGGAAGCAAGGACAAGCACATCCAGAATGTGTGTGGACATATCTTGGCAGTTCACTTCCGCCATAGTTCTTTGCTACACCGTCCATTATTTTATCTTGTTTCATATATCTATCACTGTACTTTTATTTCTCATTGTCAAACAATACAAGCACTTCATCCTTGAGGGTTAGATGGGGTTGGTTTGGTATAGTGGTGGTATGGCTTTTTAGGGGGTTGATTTCTTGATTACTCTAATTCTGGGGCAGGCCTCAATCTGTTAAGACAATTGTTTGTTCCCTCCAAAGTTCGATAATTTTTGTACCATGCCATGTGGGATCCGCTCCCTGGTTGAGGGAGGCCAAAAACGCAACATTAACAATGTCCTCTGGGAGTTGGAGGGAATCTGCTAGTTGGTGGAAAGCTCTGATGCGGTCATCTAAACTCACGGCTAAGCCTCACCATTAGAATACCTGAATAGAAGTTGTGTCCTCGATGCCAGAGGGGCCACCATAGATTAAACAATTGTGAAAAGTGAGGGTGGTGCCTTCTCTAGATGAAAGTTCTGGTACATCATGGTGTTGGACCATACTTTCGCTTCGCCTTTCAAGGCGTCCAGTAATGCCAATGCTTGATGATCTTTAGAGGCCTCAGTAGTTCTGTTTTAGGATAGCTCACAATTTTAGTTCTGCCAACACTCCCAGCACATAATGAGCCACTTCGTCCAAAGGGCAGAGAGTGGGTCCTATCACCATTATGTGCAGGCTTGATTATTTGAGGGGGGAGGCTATCAGTTGTGCCTCCTGAATGAGCAGTACTTACTTTATGTCTCTGATCAAAATTACCCATATAAACATGTCAGGTGAGATCGCATAAGACCTTATACTTTGTTTAGCTGTATAAGACCCCAATTAAACATGATAATAGACCATAGACATAACAGCAGTATTAGTTGGCTAGGATTTTCTTTAAGACGAAAGATGTTATAAGGAAAAACTTGACATCCATCAGGGGTATTCCAATACCCACAAAAGCATCCACAGTCTTCATGGCATCACTGTCCTGATAATTTGAGAGTAAGATCTGCGGGGAGATAGGTGCAGTTTATTGTTTAATAACCTAATCACATTCAACTGCTAGACTGAGCACTGGCAATAATTTTGAACATGCTTCATGCACTGAGGGGTGACTAGTTGGGTTTGGTTATGCTGTTCTGACCATCCCTGATGTATTAGAGACAAATCCCTGAGTCACTTGGATACACACTTAAATTTGGAAAGCAATAGATGCATTGTTAGTTTCAAGATCATCAATTTCCTTATATATGCATCTTCCAGATTTTAATTTCCATTTTCTTCATTGCTAAGGTGTACTGAATTAGGAAATTAGATACAAGTTGGGATATTAATATTAGTACAAAGTTCCTTTGTCAGATGGAGTTTGTGACATTCCTTGGGGGATGATTCCTGAGATTTTTGATGAGAAAATGCTACAGCTGTAAGCACCAGAGAGACAGCCACGACCATCACTGAGATTAATGAGCATTGTTCTCCATGGGTTTAGGCAGTTCCTTGAAGAGGCCGGAATCTTTTTAAGTTATAAAATTTCAAATGAATTTTAAAAAAAGAATTAATGACTTTTAAAATATAACAAAATACCTTAACGCTTTAACAATAACAGAACGCTGGGCTTTGATAGCTTTAAAAATATAGAAGCAGGCATTGAAGAATAAGCTTTTATGACAGGACACGCATATTTTCTCCAGTGCACCAAAAAGATTGCGCAATATTGCAGTTTGAAAATTTCGGGTGTCCCTTTTTGCAATTTGCTCTAGCTAACTTCACTAACTTGTCAGGGCTCTGAAATTTTTACATTGCTTTAATAATTATATTATTTTGATCTTTTGAAGGTCCTCTTCTAGATCATACCCAAGATTTATGCCTTGTTGAGATCCAGTTTTAATCACTAGTTTGAGCGCAAATTTTGTTGCATATACTATCGCTTTTTAAATAAATATTGGTCAAATTTAAAAAGTTGCGGCAGTTTTAAATTTTTAATTAAAAGGCGATCTTGGAAACAAAATTAAGAGGGGAGCTATATATCAACGTTCGTTGAGGGTATGCCCAGATCCGCAACTTTTCCAGTGTGTATGCTTAAAACCCTTCCTCTTCCTCAATTGGAAAGACATATTGCCTGGTCCAACTTAATGAAAAACGTGAGTTTTTTTACATATTTAACACTTTAGACTTACTCACCCTATAAATATAGAGAGCTTCAAACAATAAAGATTTATGCTTATTTCCCTGAAAAATTTATAATATTATATTATAATCATAGTTACAATAAAAGCATCATAACCAAGGGTAGTGCATATAACTAGACCCTAAAGAAGCTAAAATGCTACACCATCACCTCACCCAACAATTCTGAAGAACCAATTCATCCCAAATACCATTCCTCACTTCTGTGCCTACTGCTCTAGGCACTGTAATCTTTGATATATAGTTTTTCTTACAAAAAAGTGATACCTAATGCTCACTACAATTGCCTTGAGCTGTAACAAGAAAAAATGTCAACTTATAGAACATTGAGGAAAACATCAATAACAGATTCCGTCCCCCCAATGGGGAGAGAAGCATTAATTGATGTTTTGATTTTACAATTTAAGCTACAACCAATTTAACTTGTTCTCTCAAAATTCTATGAAAACTTTGAATTTAACCTTCTCATCCCAAACCCCAGTCAGTTCTACCTCAAAACTGACTACCTAGCCAATATAATCCAGCAGCTTCTTGATGGGATTTATTCCACTGAGATCCATTCAAGATATTCATAAGCTTCCGCGGTCCTCTCTTATATATAAAGACTCTATGGCTCATCTAAATTTAAATAGTAAAATGAGTTGGTTGGCAGAGTAAACCATAAATTTGGCAGTTTGTCCATCAAGTTCTCAATATCCCTCCAAGTGGTGAGATTAAATTATTAAAAGATTTTACTCCATCTAATGTTAGAACAAAGCCTTAAATCCAACCTGGTCAAATTTTAAAAAGCTGCCTTAGCTTATGTCTATAACAAACATGAACCTAATCAGGACACCCACCGCCTCATTAACAAAGCCAGAATCAAATTCACCTTGTATAGTCTCTGGAATCCCCGGGTATATAGATTCCAACCTTACTCAGTGACTGCAGGGTGTAATATTCGAGGTACATCAGTAAATCCACAATGCTACTTTGGAAGTAGCCCAGACTCAGACTTTGGAATCTATCTTGACGCAATGATTTAGTCATGTAGAAGCCTTAATTGTTCGTCTTATAGATCAAAGTGGCTCCATAATAAATGGCAATTGAACCTGAAGGCCTGAGGGTACCAAAGATCTAAGAGGACCCAGGGGGCTGAAGGATAACCAGGCTCCAGAGGGCCCCCTGGCCCCCTGCCCCTACTGGATCACCAGCACCTCTGGCTGAAGGCTCCAAGGACCTCAGGCGTGGCGAAATAATCTTTAGTTGTAGGATCTTCAGAAATAAATCAAAAAATTGCTCATAGGTGTGAAGTTTACCATTATGGAACCCCATCAATCCTGCCATTGCCTTAGGTGTACTTAACTATTAAAGTAATTTTTTGAAATCCATGAAGTTTATCAACAAACGCCTCATTGAGTAGAAACACAAATTCACAAATTTAGATGCGCATGCAATTTTCTATGGGTCCAAGTTTTTTATTTGATTTCACAAACTAGCCAGAAGGCTGAAGGTAGCGCGCTTTAATCAATCTATAATGAGTTGCAGGATAATTTAATAAAAATTCGTCAGCAAATCAACCTGAAGGCCCCCCTAGCATATGCTGAGTTAGTGTCCACTGAGCCTAGCTAGATTATCAATATAGGCATCCATGCCCTCTCTGTACCAGGTAAGACAGCTTTTAAGCATAGCTTCAAAAAGCAATTTGATTCAAACAAAAAAGAATTTTATTCTTTTTTAAACGTTTTTGAATTCACTATGGAAGAGGCAATCAATCATAAAAAGAATAAGCATATATATTCTTTCCTATGTGAGGAAGCTCGTAAGTTTATGATCCCCATCTTTGTGAATGTCAGACCTGGGCCCAAGTTAAGACCGCTCTTGTAGAAGACTTTAGTTTTGATCAGACCCTGATATGTAAAAAACAAGCCTTCATGGTTTTTTCTCTTAACAAAGGAGAAACACCTTTTTATTTTCCACGTCTCTATTATGCTAGTGTGCAACCTCTAGCTACTATTAATCAAATCTCTTTAAATGACACTATTACCTTCATACTGACTGCACATGAATCTTAATCCAGATTTTAATTTCATATGAGTAAGCATGCCAATTTCAGCAAACTTATCTTGTGAAACCAACTCGTGCTCAGATAGACTACTCTGCACAGATTAGGCAACATAAAACTTTCATTAAGATTGCAATCACCATCATAGAGCAAATTCTCTCTGATGCTACCCATTGTAGCATCGATTACTTTGGTAAACTGTTTACACCCTTGAATAATCTCTTGTTGACAAAATCTGACACGCTCATTTCAAGGTGGCCCTTGGGACTCAATGGAAGCTAATATAATCTCTCTCTTGGAAGCTCAGTTAAGGATCCACGATATAAAGTCCATGTTTAAACAGAGTAAATCTCAGGATGGATACTGTATTCTGCTCATTGGCTAATCCCAAACTGGCTTATGTTGATTAGTTCACTTAACTATTATAAATGAATTGAAAACTAAAAACTGTTGCCGTAGAAATTTTTCTATTATTGTTAAAAGTGAAGTAGTTTATATTTCTGATGAAAAATTAAGATAGAAGATAAATGATAAATAAAAAGAAAACTAGGAAGATATCAATATTGTGGGTTTTCAGGATCCCCTAGTGAAAATGCGTCTAACTGCCGCTTTTGTTGCTTCATTATATGAAGAATTTGATGTATCTGCAAGCTCCTTCTCATGGTGATCATCTTTGAACCTGGATGTCCAAGGGCCCTTTCTTCTGTCCTGCTTCTGGATTATGGGATGTCGGACCTTCTTCAGATATTACTTACCAAATCTGGTAATATGCTTGATAATATCTGGTTCATGCAGTTGAGGTCCTTTTGATGCGCCTTGCATCATGTCTCTGAGTGAATCTCAAAATTAGTTGTTTTCTATATTTGGTAACATTCACTTGTGATCCTCCAGCGTTCTCATCAAGGTTCTTTGGTCAAATCATCATTTTGTCATGGCGAGTTGAAAATTATTTTGACATACAAAAATATAAAAAGGACCTATTTTCATAGTGATTTTGGGCGATTTTGTCGTCTTCATAAAAGAGATGCTTAAGCGTCAGAGTAAAAGTTATTTTGTATGACATCACTATGATGATGTAGTAAATTGCTTGCTTCACCCAAATTTATAATAGGGCTCTTCCAATACATTTGCAAATAGTAAGTTGTCCATACTTCTGCCAGTTTGGAGGTGTACTCTACTCATCTGCTGGTCAAGAAATTCACTGTTCTTCTCGCAGCCTCATTTATGACACTTCCCCACCACGACGAGACCAGTGGAATGACATTATGTGCCATGTATAAACTATATTAAATATAATATTAGTATTGTCATCATGAATAGAGTATTTGGCTCCTCTCTTCTTCAAGACAGTAGCAGGCCAAGTCCAGAATAATTGTAACTTCCTTGGCTGTGTTCCCCATAGATGGTAAAACAAACCTTTTCCCCTAGGCTGAGCTCCAGTAGCCTTATTTTTCATTGACTCTCCCATAGACTTTAAAAGTGATAGTTAACGAAAATTTTGTAAAGCCCCCAATTGTATTCTTATAGTTCTTCAGCTAACTCCTGCTGATAGCTTCCAGGCGGATCTTCCAGTCTTCTTGATGATTGGTGATAGTAGGGTCGGCAGAGATGCCTCTCGCCCATACAGGGCTATGAAAGTAGTCATCCCAATAGTTTGGTGGTGGATCAATCAGTAATCCTACAACTCTAGGAAGCAACTGATCCCAATTAATTATGGAATTGAGGGCCATTTTCTTCAAAATCCCTCCCAAGGTTCCATTATTCACTTGACACTTTCATTTAAGGATTGCGTTTAGGGGGTATTAAACTTCTGCTTAACTCCCACAAGGTCCATTAACTTTCTCACCACGTCTGAGATGAAATTCTTCCCATTGTCTTAAAGTAAAACTTGAGGGCTTCCGTGCCTAGTGATGGCTTGATTGTAAAGGTGCAAGTGGTAGAGTTTGCAGTGTATGTATTTAACGCAGAGGCCTTTTCCCACTTGGTGAAGTGGTCAATCACTACTAGGATGTACTTTGATCAACATGAGGTAGTTGGTAGAGTTCCCTTCACGTTAATTGATAAAATGTTGAAGGGCGCTGTAGGTGGTATTGGCATAAACTCAGATCACTTATCTATTGGGTGGAATCTTGCACAGAATATGTACAACTCTAAAGCTTGGAGGACTTTTTCAGACATACACTTTCAGTAGAATCTCTCTTTCTGGTATTCCAGAATTTTTTGAAATCTACCCTATCTCACGTGCTTATAGGCCTCCCTAATCAAATCCTTTCATTCACCAGTCAATATAGGGGTACCATATCTTCTGTACTTTTGTAGGTTCCATCAACACGATAGAGGTCTTTGGAACATCTACTAAAGATGCTCTTAACTTCATCTGTTTCTTGCAAAACTTCTTCTGGTAAGCCAAAGAAAGGCATAAAGTTGATCGCTTTTTGGCACTTGTAAGTAGAACACTGCAATTGCAATAGGCCATCAGAGCTAAATTGTTTGTCCTCAGCTTAGTGTATTTCTAAAATATAGCCTTAAAGGAGTACATCCCTGAGGGTAGGCGTCCGCTAAGATCCTTCAAGCTCAGCAACCAGTAGAAATATGAGTAATCTAATTCTATTGGTTGCTGAGCTTGAAGGATCTTAGCGGACGCCTACCCTCAAAGATGTACTCCATACAAATAAAGTAAAAAATGTAAACTGCTCAGATCACCGCCATGCACTCTCATTCAGTGATTGTGTAATTCTTCTTTGCTTTGCTGAACGCCTTTGATTAGTATTTTATCAGTGATCCACCCCATCTTTATCTAATTGTGCCATGATTGCGCCAAGTCCTATGTCACTGGAGATAGTATAGAGGTTGAACGTTTTGTTGAAATCAGGTAGGCCAATATTGGCGGCTCTACCATCTTGCCTTTATCTTTGCGAAGGCCTGCTCCTGTTCAAGGCCCCACTCAACTTTGTTTCCTTGGTGAGCAAGAATGTGTGGGGCGCCACCAAGTTCGCGAATTGAGGGATTAACTGCTGGTAGTATAAAATCATTCTGGGGAACACTTGGATATTTATCATGCTCCTTTGTGGCTCCATAGCCACAAAGGCGTTCACCTTACTATCCTAGGACTTGATTACGCTAGGGCTGATCTCATGCTTATGTACTTTTTCACGTCCTTTTGAGAAAAGTTGCGCTTGCTTCATTTTAGCTTCTACTGGATAATTGCAGCTGCTTAAAGACCTCTCAGAGGTGCTGTAGATGCTCTTAAGATGTTCATATAAATATGGTGATGATGTCAAGATGTGAACGTGCTATATAACTTGAGAACACCGAAAATGGTATTCATCAAGTGCTTGAAGGTATCAGGGGCCGTGCAGAGCCCCTGTGGCATACTCATAGGTTTAAATAACCGGACTACTGATCAGGGAACAATCTCCTGCCCTTATGGTGAGAGCTCCATTTTCCAGTAGCTGCCGGCCAGATACACCACTGAAAAGTACTTTGAGATGACAATGCATTTCATAGCTCATTGATGCATGAGAGTGTGGAAGAGTCCTTCTTAGTTATCTTGTCTATAATGTGGTAGTCCATGACTACTAGATTTATATATCCTTTTTGTGTACAAGAAACAAAGAATAGGCTTATGGACTGTTTGGCGGTCTATTAACCTTCTTCGGCTAGTAGTTTAACTCGTGAGCAATAACTGAGTCCTTTTCATCAAATGGCAGTAAGGTTTGGAATTAAATGGTATATAAGAACTGGTATCCATCTTTTAACCTCGCACTTTTAGAGTCAAAGTTGTTGGGTCCAGTACTAATGATGTCGCTAAATTTGTCCAACAACTCTTAAGCTCCTTCTGCTGTTTAAGGGTCACATCCCCAATCTAGGCTCGTCAAAATCATCTAATATGTGTACAGATTTAATGTTTTTAACTGGTCAATTGGACCAGTATGACGAGATTAATCTTTTTAACTCTGATAGGTTGAGTAGCGATATTTCCCAGGACAATTATCAACTCAGCAAGTAGGTGGTGACATAGAACCATAATAGTAATCTTAGTTCTTTTATCAAATTTAATCGCAGCTGTATACTTACAAGATGGTAGCTGGCTGAATCTACATTCAATTGACAGGATCGTCCAGCGTTGATAACCTGGTAAAATACTCTATTGTCTCACTAGAGTTCAGTGGAAGCCCTTCTTCCATGCTAACTGTTGCCAGTAGCTGCTTCACACCCTTCTAAGTCAGGGTGTAGTGAATGGGAAAGATAGATTTACCCCCATTTCTACCAAGAACTTCTGTTGTTTTCACAGAAAGATATATTTTTCTTAAATTCCACAAAATTTGGTAACTTAATATGCTCACAGTACTGGATGTGAAACCAATCTTCTCAAAAAACTCCAAGAGAAACTGCGTCCAACAAAGAAGTCGTACTGGTCATTGTCTAAAGCTAAATACGGTACCTTAAGGATCATGTGCCAAAGCTTAAAGGTAGCTCCAGATAGGCTCCTAGGCCGCAGTTCATGTCTGGCTCTGCGGTGCTGTATTTCACATTTTAATCAATATTGAGCATGAACTTAAGCTTCTTCATGAGCTTATATGATATGATATCAACTAAAGTCCCAGTGTCTAGTACTGCTAAGAGGCATACTTTCTGGATAATCACTTCTTTTTTTACACCCTTTTGAAAAGGGATTCCAGCGGTCAATACATCTGTAGTAGATTTTTTAGAACTGTCTAATAGTGGCAGCACTTGTGGTATCTTTGGCATTATCCTCGCCATTTGATGGCTAGTTCTTGAAGGTTACCATAATTAGTTGTTCTCTTTCCTCAACTTAATTAATTACCTTAGTAGGCTAATTAACTTGCACTAGTTAGTATTTCTTAATTTAGATCTATCAGTGCTATGGACTCCTTATCTAGCAGGCACAGTTACTGCGCTAGGTGCTCCAAACACACGGTATCTTGCACTAGTTAAATCATCCTCATTATGATTATCTTCACCTTAGCTTGGAGATCCACCCAGCTTGCAGCATTGGGGTATCAACTTGAGGGGTGCTTCCTTATTTTCCATGGCAACTAATGAATAAGTCCTGTAAAAGTTCCCAGGTTGCTAGCACTTATTACAGGTTAATTTTTGACGAGGCAAGCGCTCAGGTGGTTTGGAACTCTTATTATTTGGTTTGTCATCTTTGTAATTAGTGACATAGATAGCCTTGCTACCTCGTTGAGTGGTATATCCATGGCCTTGTATTCAGTTTTATACGTCTCTTGTACATCTATTAAAGCTTTTTAAGGGTCTTTAGGGACCTCGCACTCTAAACCGCTAGTCATATGCATTTTTTTAAATTGGGATGCATCTCTAATGAACTCAGAAGAACAATTTTTGTGGTAGGTAAATCCATGGTTCCTGTAGTCCAAAATTATTGAGTTTTAAGATAGTAATTTTAGCCATAGTATAGACCGATTCATTAATGCCCATTTTTAATATGTAGGACTCTTGCTTCATATGTTGGACGTCGTGTTAATTACCAAACTCAAAGAGTATGATACTCTTAACCTCAGTCTAAGATAATCCAGGTCGTAGGCTCACACTAAAGATCTCATGTGTCTCGTGGTTCATAAACCCTTGAATTTGGTGAGCCTTTTGGAAATCGCTTGCAACATCAATGTTGTTCTCATGCATATGGAGGAAATCAGAAATTATTCCTTCTCCAGTTGTATACATATTCTTAAAGTATGTTTTAAATTGGTGTTCTTAATAGGGTCAGCGTACATCATGGTCAGTTGTATAGCAGTTTTGAACAATTGTGGAACATTTTGTTGACCAACTCATATAGGTGCATCCAGTCAGAAATCTGGTTGAGTAGAGGTAAGATTCTGACACAGTATGCAGTTATGCCTTCAAATTGTATATAGTCTGTTCCATTGTAAACAGCATATTGTTGTGCTATTCCAAGCGCTCTCCATACTCATACAAAAATAAAGATGTTTCACTGTTCTCCTTTTCAAGAAATACAATCCATTCCTCCAAGTTCTTAAGAGTAGATCCCAGTTTTTATAGGTGAAGGTCCTCTCAGAATAAGTATAGAGTTAACTTTTGCTCTTCTGTCGGTCTTCTTGACGCGCTCAAGCTCGTTACTTTGATCATACACTTCTAATGGTATGAAGTCTTAAATGAATTTAGTTTCCTCCCTCACCAGTAGCTCAGAGGAATCATCTTTATGATATACTTCCATATTTGCTTCATCGTCAAATTGCTCATGAGAACTCTTATGATACTCACTAAGGCCTGATGATGCCATCCCTATAGTGAGCACTACAGTCATATAGCCGACCTTGCCTGGCTTAACATGTGAGACTGACTTGCTTCTCAGGGGGTTACTCTGCACAAATTAGGCACCATACAGCCTTAACTAGATCACAATAAACCTTTTAGAGAATATTCTCCTCTTGTCTTATCAGATTGTAACATCAACATTTTTGGTTGACTGTTTGCGCCCTTGGAAAATCTCTTGTTGACAATCCCTGAAATATTCATTGTAGGTTGGCCCTTAGATTCCAATGGAGGCGAATCTAATATCTCTCTTGGCAGATCAGCTACAGGGTACTTGATATAGAGTGTCCTCTTTTAAGCAGTGTAGATCATATGCTGGTCAAGTATTCTGCTTAATGGCTAATCCCAGACTGACTAATGTTTATTAGTTCATTTAGGCCACTACAAGTAAAAAAAGGATAAAGCTGATTCTGTTTAATTGTTTTGTTATTAATGTAATAAATCAAATTATTTTATACTTCTGGTGAAAAATAAGATATAAGATGAATGAAAATTTTTAAATGTGAACTAGGAATTTGTGTATCAATATTTGGGATTTTTAAGATCACCTAATGAGAAAGCATCTAACTTCCACTTTCATTGCTTATTCGATTTGACTAAGTTCCTGTATCTGTGAGCTCCTTCTCGCAGCAAATAACCCTAAACCTGGATGTCCCGGGGCCCTTTTTTCTGTCCTGATTCTGGATTATATGCGGTTGCACATCCTTCAAAAGTTGCTTGATTACAAAATCTAAAAATAATTTTTACCATCTAATTTGTGAGATGGTGCTTCTTTTTTGCATTTTGCATTGTGTTTTCTAAGCGACTCTTAAAATTGGTTGTTTCCAAAATTTTATAATTTCACTCCTGAGCCTCAAATGTTCCCATCAAGGTAATTTGTATATCATCATATTGACATTATCGAGTTGCAGATAATTTTGGCCCCCAAAGGCATAAAAAGGGGCGATTTTCAAGGTGTTTTTGGGCAACGTCATCTTCTTCATCAAACAAATCAGCTAAAGTATCAGGGTTAAAACTACTTCACATGACGTCATTCTGATGGTGTGGTAAATTGCTTGACTCAATATAATTTATAAAAAGTAGCTCGTCCAAAAAAATCTGCGGTAGGTAAGTTGCCCATACTTCTACCAGTTTGGGGGTGTAATCACTAATTCCACCGGTCAAGGTGTGATCCGCAGATCTGCTTGCAGCACTCATTTACAAAAATATGACAGGGTTTAGTGACCCTTCACTAGAATTTGTGATAATCAAGAGGCACTCTATGAGATGTTTGCGTCCACTATAAACAAGTGCCACTCCACATATTGAGCCTCAACTAGACATAGAGTGCATGCAATATAGGCCAAGAACAAAGATGTACTACTTTCTCTTATTGTAAGGGCCGCTGACACACCAAGTAGATTGCTATAAACGTTGGGAAGAAGAAGCAGAAGGATAAATTTCAGGAAAAGAGTGTTCATCATGAAGACAGAGGCCCTTTGCACTGACAACTCACCATTCATGCCTCTATCAAGACTGTAAAGCCCACAGCAGTCACTATTGGAGAACCCTAAAACATGAGTGATGCCTACTGATAAAAAACTTGTTTCTTCTTATTCTTATGACGATTTGCCAATGTTTTACCAAACCACCTCAATTTGATAGTTTGGTCACTCAAGTTGCAACTAAGAATCAATAAACTTTCCATGATTGCTATAAAGGATAGCGGCTCTCCAGTGAAAGTAAACTTATATAAATTTATAAAGAAAGTTATAATTGCGTTCAACCTCCCCATTACATCAAGTATGGTACTTCTGGACCTCAATGGCTTATCCATAGGAGCCTACTCTGCGCTCCCCATCATGCTTGGTTTTCTTACGTTAACCGCCTCATCCATAGCTCTGGACAACCATATCTATATTTCGTTGGCTGGGAACCCAATTTCTCCAAGAATATGAGCCATCATTCATTAAATGGAATGATTTTTATCTTTGTTCAGTACCCGCATAAAATTGGTGTTTGTGACATCTAAGGATATCAAGGAACACATAAAGGCTCAGACCTGTTTGCTGGAAACCAAAAAATGGCTTATTTGACTTTATTACCACGTTTGAGGCTCGCACGTGAAACTACCACCTCACATAGTGGATAGGATGGAAGGGATGTCCGTATATTCATGCAGAGCCTAAAGAAAATTCTTAGGGTCACAGATTATATTGGACACCCGGATTCATGTGTTTTTACTTCCTGAGAGCCTTCTGGAGATCTGCAATGCCAAAAAACCCATCTATGAAGGAGGTCTTAACCTGCCCAGGCATCCTTGACCCCACATACGCTGGCTCCATTATTGTATTTCTGGATAACCTGACTCTGAAGGCTTGAAACATTGACCAAAGAACTCCCTTTGCCAATCTAAGCTTAGCACCAGTCAATGACATCAGATGTGTCTGTGGATTTGGGAGCCTCCATGACTTTTAGTTTAGAAGAGCTTCCTACTGTAGCTCTAGTCACCACCTCCATAGAGCAAGACCTTATCCCAGAAAATAGGAGGAAGGTTGATGAGCTTTTGGAGGAACTTTAGGAATTTCTCAAAATCCATGTATGACTTCAGAAATATAAAGATTATTGAGCACAATGTAGGGATGGGAAGCCTCACCTATAGGCTTACGCCCTTACCAAAAAAGTAAGTTGAAAATGTTTATGTTACCACCAAACCTAAGGAGCTTTTATCTTCAGAGTTTTTTGGTATCCTCGCGAGGTCCTTAGTGTTTCCACTACTGCTTGTTTAAAAAAAAGGATGGGAGCCATCGCGTGGTCATTAATAATTATAAGAATATCACAGTAAATTGAAAAGATAGCTACATCCTCTCTCAAATCAATAGTTCACTTTGGCTCCTGTGGCGGCCTAAAATCTTTCTGTGATGGATTTTGCCAGCAGTTAATTGCAGATTGAGATAGCTTCTGAGGATCAAGCCATGCGCACCCATATTGCAAACAAAGGGCTCGTTGAACTGATCAAATGCCACAGGGGGCTATGCAATGCACCTTCAAGCTTCCCAAGAGCTATGATGGGCTCCTTGGTGATTTGAAGGTGTCTTGCGCTCTAGTTTACTTTTACAATATTACCATTTTCTCCAAGACTTTTTATTGGGCACCTAGATCATCTCCTCCAATTTTCTGATCACTTAAAAAGATCTTCCTTGAAGATCAAACCTGAAAAATGCTCGTTCTTTCAACTAGAAATGGAATTTTTACATTGCAAAGTCACTAAACAGGGAATTCAGCCTTTGCGCAAAAAGTTCGCTCTCATTGAAAAGAGGACGCCGCCTTGAGTCCTTTGGGACATACAGTTTTCCTAGGCATGGTAGGATATTACAAATTATTCATACTTCAGCTTTCTGACCTGCCAAGCCCTTGGTGTATTTGCTACACAAGAACGTTATCTTCTAGAGGGAATGCATAACTAAACCAGGTTTAAACTACTCAGGATTGCACTCATTCCTAAAGCTGTGTTGATCCACCCAAACTTTGATCAAATTTTTGTGTTATCTACTGACACCAGTGACGTCGCTATAAAAGCTATCCTATACCAACTGGATGTACAACAAATAGATTTATCCGTAGCCTATTTTTAGCAAAAACCTAATAAAAGCCAAACGGAGTTACAGCGTCACTGAGAGTAGATGCTTAGCTGTTTTGCTCTCAGTAAAGCACATCTGACCAGGTTTATATATGGAAACAGTTTCACTATTTTCATCAATCGTGTTTTCATAAGGTGGCTCCAGATATAGAAAGATCTATAATTAATGATTGTTCAGATGGGCCCTCTTGCTTCAAAGCTATAACTTTTCTATAGTGCATTGGTGGCACAACTTATTAAAATAATTATGGGATATTCAGGATGCTGACCCTCATGATACTATTACCTGAGGAAGACCGCTTGTATGAATTGATTGGTTGGCTAAAAATGTAAATTGGACTAAAGAAACAGTGAAAATGTTACGCTTGATGGCCTAGAACACTCAAATACAAGGTGGAATGTTATAAAACAAGATGTGAAAGAATTGGCTGGCATACATATAACCCTCTTCAAAGACTGAAGTTATTCTCAAAGGACACACCCATGTAAAACACGGGCAGTCAAGAAACCTATGAATGGTTAAGAAAACTATGCTACTGGTATCAGATGCTTGAAACTATCTAGGAGGGTTTTGATGCTTTCTGGATGTTTAGAGACTAAAAGCCAAACATTTGATTCCAGCATGAAGTTGTTGCCTGATCACCACCATTTAGTGTAAGGAGAGTGTCTGTAATTCTCCCGTTCCAAGAAAGTTGGTGCAAGATGCAAATACACCGCCAGGGAACTAGTCATCAGCAAAATGATAAACTAAGTACCGTGGAGGATGCCGGAGCAACAGGGATCCAGGACAAGGGAGGACAACGCAGTATATAGTAATAATAGCAATAAAAAAACAAACTGATTGTACTCTAAAGGGGAGTCCATATCCAAGTGGAGATCTTTGCAGAAGTGTATGGGTGCTTTAATATGGAGGGGACCATGGATGCCCTGTGGTACACAAGATATGGGTGATAATTAGTTAAAATAAGCTGACTAATGCTGTTAGAGACCTCCTCAAGGAGATCCAGGCAAAGGTTCGCCCAAGGAACCAAATAAAAACGAAAAGCTGACAGAAGATTTTTACTTGTAAAGTTGACTAATAAGGAAGGATGATATCAAAAAAAATACTTAGACATTAGGGGGGATCGTCAATTGGTAGAAGTGACAGTAAGCCTAAATGCACTAATATGAACATGCTACCATCAGCTTGGGTATTGTAGCTTGAGATTGTCTTAACTCATGTTATTGATTGTAGTTAAGGCCACCTAATTTAGAATATCAAAAATTGAACTGATTTTGAAACCCTGTTTACCAAGCAACTGAATTTAATTGTCATTATTAGTGAAATAGCTTGTGCTTTTTAATGCCTTGCTATAATGCAAGGCTTAGCATCACACACATTCACAGGACCAACCTGGGCATATCTCGCCTGCACCCAGCGTTGGTCCAGGGTATGTCTTAGGTAAGTAAGGCCTTGGAATTTGACCCTTTTGGCCTCCTGATGACCATCTTTATCCTTACAGTTGGTACCCTCAACCATGTCATTAAGCCATGACATCACCCTCTCATTCTTTTGGGGTTCTAACCCCTCCAGAATTTTTCTCCAGCAAAAATTCTTGTGGGCCAGGGCCAACTTCATAGCTGCGATGCTTTGCTGCGACTTGGGTCCTGCAGCCTTGGGGAAAAGCTAGTGGAAAACTTTAATCAGATCCTAGGCATGGGAGAAGTCATGAGCTGGTACCCCCCAACTGTTATCCACTGCGCAAATCCCTTCCAGGATAAAAGATACTTAAGCCTTCTCCTGACTCTGCAGGAGGATACAATCTCCTCCACTTCCCACTATGGAGCCCAACCAATGAGAAATACCTATGGGGTCTCTGGTGGGGGTCCTCAAACAACGTCAGCTTGCTATCATGAAAGACTGCAAAGATTTGGAATGAGGGGGAGATCCAACTGGTATGAGGTTTAGACCATTATTCTGACAATGCGGTAAGGCCCAATCCTCATAGGTCCCAACTTTTTACATGGCTGCTTGATAGGACGTTTCAAGCATCAAGTATCAAGTGATCTCCTTCCTTGTATGCAGGACCTACCTGTCTCTTACCATTAGCGTTCTCCTTATAAACTTGCATTGTCGCCTCCAATTTTTGGAAACCCTCTGGTATACTCTCTTGATAGACTTAGAAAAGCCCAGCCCCGCTTCAACTTTGGATCCAAAGATAGGCTCCATGTTGATACGGGGTTAAACCCATGGTTGGCAAAAAATGGGAAAACTAATAGACACATGTTGAGTGTTGTCATAGCTAATCTGGGCCATTGAAAGGTAAGAAGCCCAATCTGAATGATCTGCATCAGTGTAACACCGCAGAAACTGTTCCAAGCACTGGTTCACACGTTCAGTCTGACCATTTGATTGAGGGTGATAAGCAGTTGAACGGCAAGGGCAAATCTGAAGAGTCTCTACAACTTTCTTAAAAAAAGGGTAAACTGGGGCCCACTGTTTGTTTCCTACCCAAATTGGAGATTTGGATGGGCCAGATGACAGTATTCAAACCTGAACCATCAAAATAGCTAAAACCAATATTGGGGATAATCCCCAACGAAATTACAGCCCTCTAGATGTTGGGGACGATTACCAACTAATATTATGCCCTAATTTGGGTATAAACCCGAAATATGCGGTAAATGAATCCCATTTGACAATAAATGACTAATCGGCTGCTCAATCACCAATTGGAAATGAGAATAAATCCATAGCTTTGTACGCATGGAAATTAATTATAAATAAACTCCCAAATAATTATGTTTCTAAGCAATAAACTTTACTCTCTCTTTTGACTTTTTAAGTTAAAAATTGGTCTACCTCTATTTTCAACTAGAGACGAAATAATATTTAAGGATTATGCCTTTAGTGATGTTAAACCAAGGTAAAACTTTCTGTTCAAAGAAAGTAAGAACATATTTAGCACCCAGGAACTTTGGGTTTCTTGGCCTTAAAAATAAAAAGAACAAGTTGTCTAAACCCTTAGTCCTGAAAAAACTGTTGCTCCTTGCCAGGTTAACCCTGAGTTCATGGTGTAACTATTATTACAATGAGCATTTATGATCCAGCATTAGATCCCTCTATGGATCAGGTACACCTAAACATTTGGCAAAATTATTAGTTGTAATATGTGGGATTAAATAAAGAATTCTTACCATTAAACTACACCAACTCAATATTTGTGATGCAACCACCAAGCTAAAAAGTGAGATTCAGCAGTTAACCCCGCTTATTGCCACTAAATCGGCTTTTCTGCGCTGCCAACAATTGGGTAGATTTAATAATTGGTAAAATAAATGACTTATAAAGTCAGATGGACGCTCTTTACCCTCATGTATCTCCCAGCGATAGCAGTTCCTTTTTAGGTGAAAACGCACCCCTGATGTCAATTCACGTTGTTCAACCATTAACCCCCCAGTGGCACGTTCAAACCGTCGTTCAAAGAGAAGCACTTCCAAGGCAAAGAGAGTATCTTCTCTTTCCTATTCTGTTATGAAAATGCCATGGAGGAAGTTACTGACTTCCAACGTCATAAACATCTAACCAACTGTCTTAGTTGCGTAGCTCAAGACATTATGGTACCTCATCTAATTCATTGCCAGACTTGGGATGGCGCCAACACTGCTTTGCTTCAAGAATATGGGAAAGACTTAACTTTATCCAATCAAAAGAGATATTTTGTGGACATAAGTCTTAATTGGGGAGAAACCATCTCTGAGATTGCTCAATGTTTAATCCTTGAGACTCAAACGTTGGTCACTGGAAAAAGTCTTACTTTAATGACGCTATCACCGCTTTGTTTTTGGCGTTTGAAATTATGTCCAACATTTTACTTTATCTTAAAGCAGTGAGGTCTAACTGGACGTCTCTCCTCCATATTAAAGAAGCCGTTTTGGAGATTCCGCCAATTTACTCAAACCTACTGGGTCCCCTCATTTTAATATTAATAAGCCTCATCCCAAAGTGCTAGCCGTTACAGCCCCAAGTCACCTACCCCTGAATTATTATGCACTTTTTGCAAGAGAAACAACCATGTGTAGACACTTGTCACATCTTCCAATGTAGGCTGGCAAAAGAACAGTCAGTATAGGGAAGGAGGCCCCCAATGCTGATGTATTAAATACCTAAGACACTTGTAATAGCTCTAATTTTAAGCTCAGCGACTCAGGTTGCTTTGTGTTAGCGGCACCTGCAGATGTCAATGTAAACCTTCCTATCCAAGGGAATAAAGATTTTCAGCATTCTTATTTTTATACTGGGCAGTTACCTAAAAAATTTTGGGGTTAAGTTCCTCTATGGGAAACCAACCACTGGCTGATAGATATATAAAAACATTGAGAAGACATGAGCTTAGTCTTTGTAAAATCCTCTGCTTGCTTCACTAAATCCTTCATAAAAGTTTACTAGATGTTAATATGCAGTTCAGCTCTTCAGTGTTTCAAATATGTAGTCATAAAAAAAATTAAAATCTTTGCAAAAATTCTTACCAGCTCACCGATTAATGTTATACCCTTTTGAATTATCCAGAAAATAAAAATGGCTCCAGACTTGATCTATGTTGCTTAATATGGGATAGCCAGTAATTGAATGACTCAAGCAATTGAAGCAAATTTTGCTTTCTGTCAGATTCTGGTGGTTGACTCAAAAATAAACCTTCAACAAACATCAGATCAGGCCGATTATTCTTTCACGCTTGAGCTAATGCCTATATTATCACCTCAAAGCCTATTGCAATCTACATTTTGGGCCGATTATATCAACAACAATTTGATCATGCATTTTATCTGGCGCTCAGCCTGAATAAGCTCGCATATCATGGCCAATTTTTGATGTATCAAATCTCTGCAATTGGTCCTGATTATTGAAACACAATCAACTCAATTGTATAAAAAAAATTTGGGGACAACCTGAAGTTAACGTCTGAAAATCTCATGGACTTCAGACAAACAAAAAATGTAATCATTTTTCTGCCTCAGGGAGAAATTTGTATGTCAATCCACGTAATCAGCACAATAGCACTTGCGTGGACTGCCCAAAAGGGGTTACCTAGGCTATTGAGGAAGAGTCCTGCTGACGTCCCAATTAGGCTTGCATCATTTACTTCAATTGAGGCCAAAATTTCACAGAAACTGTGTTTTGTTAGCAGTATGACGATACTGAAATCCAGAAGATCTTAGACAATTTTGAATGAGTTTATCACAAATTTTGTACCTAAAAATCCTCCCAATTTTGAGAGTATTTTGCCACAAATGAACTTAAAGAAAAGGTTTCAGTTGTAGGCCATACTGAGGTGGTAAAATAGCTGTTGAAATTTTGTGCTGGAATGAGGCCAGGAGATGCCCTAGAGGTATAAATACCGGCGCCTGGCCTTATGAATTACTATCAAATAATCTAGTCTAATAAAAAGTCTATTTTTTCTATATTTAGTTTGTATCTCAAGCCACTTTTGGAGAGTGTTGGTAAGCTGGGATTTTAGGATCCACAGCTTGCAACTTTGCCTGCCTCAGCTGAAGTTCCTGATTACAAAGGGAAAATTGAACCCAAAGTCAGACTGAAAAGCTGGATCCATTTTCATATGCATAGTGCATTTCCAAACAATTCTAAAACTGTAAGCAACTGGCTAAATCAAGGATCCACTGGCTGAACTTCGCCCAATTTACCATGCAGGATTAAATTAATCAAGCGAGCGATCCTCAGATTTTGACAACTGGTGCTCACTCAAAACTGATGACACTCTCCAAAATGGATTCCAGTACCCAATTCCTTGCAGATTTGGCTAGACGAAAACGCGACATCAAGATGAAAACTAAAGTCAAGGCCATCTCAGATTATTTTCCCAGGCAACAAGGCTCTACAACTGGTACCTCCTACACCCATAAACTTGTCACAGTGGGCATAGTTCATGCAGCAAAACCAGTCATCCAATTTAGGGATGAGGATGATGCCTTGAACGACAAGGAATTTTCAAAAATTTGGACGATGTGTTGAGATTGAAGGCTAGAAACACTGAAATTACTCAGGAAATTTGGGAACTCAGAATGAAACTATCAACTGCAAATCCCCAAGTAGATAGTATGGGAAAAGACATTAAGAGCATAGCGTCAAATCAAACTTTATTCAAAGAAAAGCCTGAAAACCTCAAAAAACAAAGCAGCCGATGCTCACCTAGCTTTGACAAAAAAAAGTAGGAAAATGCTCTGTCCATTTAGCCAAAAAAAGTTTGGAAAATCTAAGTGCTGAATTCAGGCATCATAATCCAGTAGTTCAGAGCAATATTAAGAAATTGAATCATCGTAAATTGACACAGATGCAGAAACTGATATTTTGAACATCTGTTCTATTCCTAGAGTATTTGCAGCAATCCCAACCCCAGATACCTCCCAACAAGAAAGAGGGCCAATTATGGGCAATGACACACCAAGATGTTCAAGAAGAAGTACAGCCCCTTTGCTCAAAACATGCTGAGATGACTTCAAGCCATTGAATTACCAAAGTTTGATAAGGATGGAAACGTTTATTCTTTCCTCAAGCTGTTTGAAAAAGCAATGAGAGGAGCATCAGAACGTGCAAAAGGATCTGCACTAATTAACTCACTTAATGCCCATAGCTGTGACCTCGTTATGCCCTATTTGGGCGACGATTGGCCCTATATGGATTCCAAAAAAGCAAGAACAAAACAGTTTGGAGGGCCTGAGAAACTAGAAACCCGAAAAAGAGGGTTTCTTAATATCAAATTCAAGCATAGTGAGACTATTAAGGACTTTACGGATAGATTCTTCCATTAGGGATAAGTTTTGCATGAGTGCAATGCAATAAATAAGTCTGACGCCAAGATTGCATTAAAGCACGCAATTATGCCCTTCCTTGAACTGCACAATGTCATGTTGCCTGCATTCAATGTAATCTTGAAAATCCAAGAGCTTACAAATTACTTGAGAAGCTGTTCCCATAATTTCAACACACCTAATCGAGCCAAAGATCAGCAAATATCCCGATTTTTGGGCCCAAAAACAATACTATGTCTAACCAGGGGAAAAAGTTCCAAAATATGAACCAAAAATTTGAGCAAAAACAGCCAACAGGGCTGATTACATGCTACAAATGTGGTCAAATAGGGCACTTTGGTAGCCAATGCTACAGACGGTCCAACAAAAAGCCTGGGGTCAACTTTACTCTAGAAATTAACAGCAACAGTGATGCGGGAAAAGAGCAGGTGGAGTAGAGGCAGAATGCTCTAACTCCGCCAATTTTCAAACCATTCCACCAGACCCTAATAAGCTCTTTAGGGCCAAAGATATTGCTGAAAATAACCTCACCCATATTGAGGCTAATAATGTCATTATGATCGCTACTCAGGCCACCGCAAAAGAAACTAAACCCTTGAAAAAAACCAAAGAAGACTGAGCAGATGTATCAAATCCTTATGCAAAGAAAATTAATGATCAGGGTTTGGATCTACAACCCAGATGCTCAACCGATTTACCTAAGCTTAACAACGTTCAAGTAGCTATTCCCATGAAGACCTTTGCAGATAATTTCCCAGATATTTGATCAAGCCTGAAAGCACACCTAGAATTGGGCAACAGCCACAGCATTCACACATAATAAATACCTCTGAAAACTACTCTGAATGTACTTATGTGGACATTGCGGTAAACAAGGTGCAAGTTTGGGCCATTGTTGATAGTGGTGCTCCTATCAATATAGTCAGCACAAAGTTGGTTAAAAAACTGAAAATTGCGCCCGATGTTGCCCACTGTAAGGAGTATGGAACCGCTGGAGAGCATAAAACCAAATCGCTGGGCTCCTACAGTACCCTAGCACTCCGTTTTGGATCCATTGTAGTAACAGCACCTGCCATATTGTTGCCAAATACAAACTATGATATCATAATATGGAATGATTTCCTAAGAAGATATGGAGTTGTTAAAAACATAAGGACGACACTCTCACCATTCTGGGCCAGGCTGTTCCACTTTACTATAACCGTGATATGGCAGTTGAGAAAAAGAAACCCAGCCTATTCAAAAATCTGGCCTACAAAGATGGAGTCACCCCTATTGTGTATTCCAAAGCTCAGTCAAAGATAAAACCAGTTCCCATACAGATTGATGAGTCAGTTGGCATTCTACTTTGATCAAATCAGATCATCACTATACCATCTGGAGAACAAGTAATCATCCCAACAGGACTAACAATTTATATACCAGAAAGCCTTTACAGTGAAATATATCAACCATGGTCTAAATATCAATTCAAACTAGATATTGCCCCTGGTATTATCATTCTGGGCCATGGAGAAATACATATCTTATGTGCGAACCTTACAAAATTGGCCTATTTCCATTAGGTGACATCAAATAATCGCATTCCTGCATCTGTTCCCTACCACGGAAATTCACTCATTCCATGAGTTTGGAACTTTTGTTGAAATAGGGCTCCCCAAAAAGGACCAACTCAGCATAAATAATGTTGTCCCTATGGCCGATTTAAGAAACCTGACCAACTCTGAAAAAGGCCAAGCTCAGGAGTTATTCTCTAAATATTGGGAAATATTCACACAATATGATATCGACGTGGGTTGTGCCATTGGTGTCACCCACTAAATTGATACTGGATATTATAAACCTATTCGATTAAGCCCAATTAGACGCTCAAAATAATTAGAAGAAGCAGTATTTAAGGAGATTAGAAAACTCCTCAATCGCGGCATGCTAGTCCCTTCAACAAGTCTATGGTCAGCACCAATTTTAATTTTGAAAAAGAAGGATGGAAGCAACTGAGTAGTCATCAACTATTGGAAGTTAAACCTCACAAAGGACTCGTACCCACTGCCACAAATCAATGATGCCTTTGATAGGCTAGGGGGCGCAAAGTTCTTCTCGGCAATGGATCTTGTCAACAGATATTGGCAAATAGATCTTCCCAAAGAGGAGCTCAATAAATGTGCAATTATAACACAAGATGGCCTATTCCAGGTGATGAGAATGCCTCAAGGGCTCTGCAACGCCCCAGCTACATTCCAATGGGCAATGGACACAATCCTGGAAGATTTGAAATTGTCTTGTATACTAGTGTACCTTGATGACATCAACATTTTCAGCCGCACTTTTGATGACCACCTGGAACACTTAAAGGAGGTTTTCAAAAGGCTGGCTGCTGCAAACTTAAAAATCAAGCCCAGAAAATGTCAGTTTTCAAAGACCAACTGGAATACCTTGGATTTTTGATCAATAAAGTGGGTCTTCGGCCCCAACCCTCTAATCTAGATGACATCTCCAAAATCAAACGGCCTAAAATTCAAGCATGATATTCAAGTATTACTAGTCATGATTGGATACTATCGTCGATTTATCACCAACTTTACACAACTTGGAGAGCCTCTTTTCTATCTGCTTTAAAAAAAGTCACATTTGACTGGACTCCATCTTGCCAAAATTCATTTGACCAACTCCAATCAGCCCTATTAAGTGACCTGTTCTTCTTACTGGACTTTGATCATGAATATATTGTCTTAACTGATGTATCCCAAACAGTAGTGGGGGCCATGTTATCCCAAGTTGGAGAAGATGGTGAAGAACATCCAATTACTTTTGCCAGTCGGACCTTAAACGTTCATAAAAGGAACTACACGGTGATAAAATGAGAATGCTTAGCTGTCATATATGCTTGCAAGCAATTCAGGGTCTACCTTCATGGTACTCATTTCAAAGTTGTTACCAATCATGCTTCCCTAAGATGGTTGAATAAACTTAAGAGAACCTGAGGGCCAATTATCCCGCTGGGCATTAAAGCTTCAAGCCTATGTCTACACCATTGAGCATTAAGCAGGTGCAAAACACCAAAATGCCGACTATCTATCCTGACTACCCACCATCACAACAATTAGTTGTGCTGCCGATGAGTTTTTTATGAAAATGATCAGCGGAGAGTATCAGGATGAGCCCAAATCCATCCAAAAGATACTATCAGATCTATGAAAAAAATACAACCATCAAAAACGGGATTCTTTACAAGATCATCAAGGTCAAAAAGTTTATTTTCCCAAGACCATCAGCCCAAACAGACCTAATAATGGCAGTGCATAAGTCCATAGGGAATGGCGGATTCAAGAAGCTGAAAAGCATCTGAAGCGATTCTGCTACTGAGAGTCAATGAGATTTGATATCCAAGAAATGCTAGAATGCTGTGTAGAGTGCCAAGTCGAAAAGCTGTTCCAAAAAAGCATATCTTACCACCTTGTTCAGCCCAACTTTGTCTGGCACGCTGTATCTATTGACATTGTTGGCCCACTTCCAACAAGCAATACAAAGGCTGAGTACATAATTGTAGCCATTGACCACTTGACCAAATGGGTCGAGGCCAAGGTTATATGGGAAGCTAAAGCAGCAACCACCGCCAAGTTCATACTTGAAAACATCATCCACAAACATGATGCCCTCAGGTTATTCTGACCGATAATGGAACCAAGTTTACCGCCAATGTCCTTGCCAAGATCAATCAACTAATGGGAGTACAAGGTGTGCTTTCTGCTCCCTATCACCCCAAAACTAATGGGACTGTTGAGCGCACAAATGGGACGTTGGTGAATATTATCTGAAAATTAACCTCAGCCAAACCATCCAAATGGAGTACATATCTAAGTTCAGCAGTCTTCGCCTACAATATCTCCTAACATTCATCAACCAGGATGTCTCCATTTCAAGTATTATGCAGTAGACACCTGGCCCTACCCAACACTGCTATATTTGGCCCTAGAGGATCCAGGCCAAAACACTTACCCTCAGTACGTTGAAAAGCTTGTGGATGCCTTAATCTAACTACAAGCTCAAGCCTTTGACAACAGTTTTACCGAGAAAAAGGCCCATATAAAAAAGGACTTAGAGAATCGCTATATACTGGCCAAATTCAAATTTAATGATGAAGTTTTATATTGTAACACCCACAGATTGGGCTGAATGCAAAAGTTAGATTGCATCTAGGTCAGGCCATTCGAAGTGATTGAGAAAATATCTAAGTTCATATACACCATCAAGGATATTAGAACTGGCCATATATACAACCAATTCCATGAAAAATTACTAAGAAGGTTTAATAAGTGGGCCAATTAAGAAAAGAAAAAGTTAAAAAAAGAAATAAAACACACAAAAAATAAAAATAAAAAACCATAAAAAAACAGAAAATTTTTATAGTTTATTCTAATTAATATTTTAGTTTGCACTTGAGGTTGGGGAGAGGGTCCAACTTTAGACTCAATGGGCATTCAGGCCATCATTCTTCAAGACTCATCAGCTGGTTTAGCCAAAGTTATTAAATAAAAAAACCAACTCTATTCTTGTCAGGCGTTTGGTCTAATAAGAAAAAAACATAGGATAATTTTGAATCTTAGGGCTTATGTTTGAGTCAAGAGGGGGAATGTCAGATTCTGCTGGTTGACTCAAAAATAAACCTTTAAAAACCATTAGATCGGGAAAATTATCCTTTTAACGCTTGATCTAATGCCTATATTTTCACCTCAAAGCCTATTGCAATCATACAATTTGGGCCAATTGTTTCAACAATTCAATCAAGTATTTTATCAGGTGCTCAGCCCGATTATGCTTGCATATTATGGCCAATTTTTGATGCATCAAATTTTAGCAATTGGTCCCAATTATTAAAACACAATTAATCAAACATATACAAGATAGTATAGAGATGACCTGAATAACTTCTGAAAATCCCGTGGACTTAAGACAAATAAGAACGTAATCAATTTCCTGCCTTAGGGCAAATTCTTATGTCAATCCACATAATCAGAATGATAGCACTTGTGTGGATCGCCCAAAAGGAATTACCTAGGCTATCAAGGAAGAGACCTTTCGATGTCCCAATTAGGGTGTGTCATTTACTTCAGTTGAGGCCAAAATTTCACAGAAGTTTTGTTTCGTCAGCACTATGATAAGACTGAAATCCAGAAGAACTTAGTACAATTTTGCATGTTTTTATCGCAACTTTTGCACCTGAAATCCTCCCAATTTTGAGAGTATTTTGCTACCAATGAACCTAAGAAAAGGTTTCAGTTGTAGGCCGAGCTGAGTGGCAGAATACCTGGTAAAATTTTGTGCTGGAATGTGACCAGAAGATGCCTAGAGGTATAAATACCAGTGACTGGCCTAATAAAAATTATCTAATAAATAGCTTATAATCAAATTTATATATATATTTAATTTTATCCTTTTCCTGGCTTTTATTTGAATCCCAACCTTGGAGAAATGTTAACAAACTGGAAGGATCAAATTTACAGTTTGTAATGAAGCCTGCCTCAGAAGAAGTTCCCAAACCCAAAGTGAAAATTATGCCCAAAATTGACCAATAGAGTCGAGGCAAGTTTAATAGGCCTAGTGAGTTGTTAAACAGTCTGAATCGTAAACTACAAACGCTATAAAGGACCATCCATCAGAACTTCAGCCAGAATAGATGTGCAGGATAACAATTTCCAAGCAAGCGATCCTTGGATTTTGATACTTACTTCTCTGCTTTGGAAAGCTTCTACTTACTGCACCTGCTATTTCAAATAGAAAAGAATAACTATAAGGTGCTTATTGGAGTCCAAATAATATTGGAATCAAATTTCATTATCAACCATAAAGAGAAGTACCTGTACCTGCTAGGGTGTTAGATTCCATCAATATTGACCTCCCAGTCAAGAGCAAAGGAGCCCTTAAAAACGAATCTGCCTCCTGGTATATCTGTGTATTTGTAAAGTCAGATATCAAGTCTTAGGAGACAAAGCTAAGTTACCCTCTGAGGCTATGGATGCCTAAAATGGGATTCTCACTGTATGCCCCATCCTATTACAATACCCTCTGGCTCACAAGTGATTGTGGAACCAAAGATATTGATTCACATCACTCTTAATCAAGTTTGGAGCTAAGTTAACATCCAAACCCTTCAATCAAAGAAGTGTTGACCTGCTCAGGGATTAGGATCCTGCCTATGGGAAATCTATCTCTATTTTATTGAGAAATTTATCAAAAAAATCACTCTAAGTCCCTCAGCATGCCCATATTGCTTACAAGTAATTATATCCCATTGATAATATCACCAATATGAATTGTTTTGACACCTTACAAAACTTAAGGTTCAATCCTCTATCCATCATAGCTTTAGTTGACAGCCAAATTGGGGAAAATCTAACCCTTAAAAACGCTAGAACGTGGAAGGCCTTCTTAATAATCATGATGATATTTTTCCTCAGGACCAAGTGATTATAGGAAAACGTTGGGGGCTCTCCACAAAATTAAGACCAAGGATCACCCTCCGTTTAAAGCTTGGCCATACAGGAAATCTAAAGTCAAGTAATCTCAAGTGGCCTTGATGTTAAAGCAACTGCTGGAGGCCATGTTACTTACGACTTCTAAAAGCCCATAAGCTTCCCTGCTTTTATTAATCTGGAAGAAGGATGGTGGCCATCATATTGTCATGGATTATTGCCGCCTCAATTCAATCACAAGGAAAGATAGCTATCCTTTGATGCTTATAGATGATTTTTTACGCTTGATATTGGGTTCCCACTACTTTTTTAGCTATGGATCTTGCTAGTGGGTACCGTTAAATTGATTTGTCACTGGAGGATTGCAAAAAATGTGACCTCATTTAAAGTGATGGACTATTTGAGCCCACTCAAATGCCGCAGGGGTTATTTAACGCCCCTGATACCTTTCAACACGCCATTGATAGAATTTCAGGCTACTTGAAACGTAAATGTGTACTAGTCTACCTTGACGATATTACCATTTTAAAAGAAATTTTACCAAGCATATAGATCATCTTTGGCAAATTTTTCAGCGGTAAGGCAAGCCTCACTAAAACTAAAGCCGCTAAAATGCCCCTTCTTTTAGAGAGAGGTAATTTTCTGGGCCATAAGGTAGGTAAAGCCGGAATATACTTGATGGATGATAATGTTATAGCCATTTATAAGATGTACCCCTAAATCCCTAAGATATGTACATGTTTTTTAGGGATAATAGATATTATTGCCAATTTATTCCCCATTTTGCCAACACCTCCAAGCCCCAAGTATAATTATTGAAGAAGGACATACTTTTCCAATGGGAAGAAGAGCAACAACAGGCCTTAGACCTACTACGTTCAGTTCTCTCCCATTCAAAAGTACTTATACATCCCAACTTCAATAAATTCTTTCTCCTTAATTTGATGCTAGCGATATAACCATAGGCGCCATACTATTGCAGCATGACAAAAGCTTAGTAGACCATCCTATCGCCTACTATAGCAAAACCCTAACCAGAGCCAAACTCAACTATAGTTTTACATAGCGCAAATGCTTGGCAGTCCTACTGGCTATTAAGCATTTTTTGACCCTAATTATACAGAAATTATTTTACTTTAATTACCACTCATGCTTCTTTGCGATGGCTACAGCAAGTGAAGGATCATGATGGGAGTCTAACCCAATGGGCGTTAAAAATTCAAAATTATGACTTTTCCATTATTCATAGACTAGGTCCCAACATTAAGACGTGGAATGCTTATCCAGGCCCCTATATTAACTTTAACCAAGTCTGAGGAGGAATGACTCTATGACCTCTTAACCCAATCTCATTTATGGAATGTTGAATCCCTGACTCTTAAAAAAATTAACAAAAAAAGTCGGCGAACTTTAAGTCAAAAATGGTAAACTGTACAAACTCATATATCAAATATGGTTGCCCTATATATGACTCTCAGCTTGGACTGACATAATATAAAGAGACATCCGCAAGTTGGCCACGAGAAATTTGGAAAACATACCAATGGCTCAAATCTCAATGCTACTGGGAAGGAATGCTTGTTTCCATCCAAGATGTATTAGAGTCCTGCCTGATATATAACAGTCAAATTAAACCTTGTCCCAATCTCAACATCCAGTGGTTCCATATTGTGAACCCTTCCATACTATTAGTATTGATTTTGTGGGACCTCTCCCTTGAGCCTCTAACTGTCATCGGTTCCTCCTCCTAGCAGTGGATCATATAACTAAGTGGATAGAAGCTGTATCACCACCCTCTGCTTTTGTAAAAGCTACCGCCACGTTTTTATATAATTGGATTATCACCAAGCATGGGTGTCTTAACATAATTTTTTGATAACGGAGAAACTTCCAATCTTCACTGGTGGAAAATTTAGCTAAACTGAGGTATCCACTCAGGTACTTTTACTCCATTTCATCCTACAACAGATAGCATGGTAGAGCTTGCAAATGGTAATATAACTTCAACCCTCTGGAAAATGGCTATGACAGACCCCCTTTATTGGCCACAATATCTTCCTAGTGCAATTCTGGCCTATGAATCAGCTAACATCAAATAATTAAGATGTTGCCCTTCTAAGAATTGTGCGGAAAAAGTCCCCAGCTGCCTTCTAAAGCGAAGGCTATGCTTGACCAAGCATCCCCCAAGACACCTAAATTCACTATGCAAAGTAATGCTAATATAATTATCCAACTTTAGGCCCTGGCTTCTAAGATAATATATGCTACAACTAGTATAGAAACAAGTCGGTTTAATGACAAACATGAACCTCTGCATACCTTCCAACCATGTGACCTAATCCTTTCTACCTTTATTACTGGGTGTTCATGATAACAAATTGCGCATTAATAGTCAGGGCACTACAAAATCATTTATAAGCGGGGCAACAAACACTCAATTTTAGAGGTTGTTTAGGGTAATGTGGTAAATTGCGTACATAGTATTTTCTCCATCCACTTTCCCCCTACGCTAAGATCTAGAAGGGGGCGTTGTCAGTATTCTTACCCAATATGAGATTCAAAGAGTCATGTGATGGGATTTAGGCCTGAACCATTAAAATAGCTGAAACAGTTATTGGGGATAATACTCAACAATTTTCATCCCAATAGATATTGAGGACATCCCTGACTAATTTAAAGCCCTAATTTGAGTATAAAACTAATCTATGCGGTGAATGAATCCCATTTAACAATAACTGACTACCTTCTGCCAAATACCCAATTGGAAATGAGAATAAATCATTAGCTTAGTACACATGGAAATTGACTGAGAAAACTCACATATAACGTTTTTAAGTAATAAACTTTACTCTCTCTTTTGCCATTTTAAGTTAAAATTGGTCTACCTCTATTTTTAATTAGAGGCGAAATAATAATTAAGGATTATGCCTCCAGTGACTTTAAACTAAGAAAAAACTTTCTGTTTAAGGAGAGTAAGAACATATATTCAGCATCCAGGAACTTTTGGGTTTCCTGGACTTAAAATAAAAAAGGACGTGATATAAAACCTTAGTCCCAACACCCACAATCGCTTTTTATTTCTTGGGGGACCCCATGAAGAGAAAACACATGAGAGACAAAGAACCTAGCCATCTCAGCCGCGGTTACTGTGGTTATACTTAGAATAAAGTGGGAAAAACTTTGTGAACCTGTCCACCACTACCATGATGGAATCATATCCATGAGATACAAGCAATTTCACAATAAAATCCATGCTAAAGAAGTTAAAGGTCCTTCATTCTTTTGAACTGGTAATAACGTCCCCACTAGTGGCTGGCGATATGGCTTCATTTTATCGTAGACCAGGCACGCCTTACAATACCGGGCCACCTGCCTGGTTAAACTTTCAATTGTAAGAGCAGCGAATTAGCTCCATAGTCTTCTCCTTCCCAGGATGTCCTATGTTGATTCCGTCATGATAGTCCCAAATGATTTCCAGGCGAAGTGTTCTGGCAGGAACCCTTAGGCGCCCCTGGAACCACAACATCTCATCTTTCACGTGGTAACCCCTGATACTGTCTTCCTGATTTAGCTTGCTCTTGGCTAGGACCATAGTATACTTAGCTGACAAAGGCTGTTAAAGAACTAACTTCTTGAACATACCATACTCCTTTTCATTTTCCTATGGAGCAAGCTCTTACCTGTGGGCCAAGGTATAAGGAAGTTGAGACACAATCTTACCAGGTGGAATGACCAAGTGGGTGTTTTGTATCCATAACTATTTAGATTTGAGAGTTAGTGCAGGGATCAGATCAAAGCATCTGACAAAAAATTTTTTGCCCTTTGTAAATTATAAAAAAACTCAACTTGGGCTAGGGTCTCATGCCAGTGGGCTTGTCATGGAGTCAAGACATGAGATGCACAGTAGTATAACAAGGCATGGTGGTCTGTACAAACGCGGAATGGTTGGGAAGAGCCAGGTAAGTGATGAAGCCTATAAGTCAGCGCCTCAACCACTGCTAATACTCTTTTTTCATACACGGTTTAGTTTAACTCTGGTAGAGACATTATTCTTAAAAAGTATCCTACCTGATGATCTATTTCATCCTCGCATACTTGCAATAAGGCAGCCAATATGGCGAAATTGGAGGCATCTATAGCCACAAGAAACTTTTTTTCTGGATCTACATGGCGGAAGACGGATGTGGACAAAAGGATGCACTTTACTGCTTGGAAGGAATCCTGCAAAATGGGGGACCACTGGCGCACTATTGCTTTACTCGCCTTATGCAGGGGCGACGCCACCTCAGAAAGATTTGGTGTGAATTTTTTAAGGAATGTACAATTTCCAAAATACTCCTCGATTCCTTAACTTAATTTGGGGTGGGACACTCACAAATTGCCTTCTCTTTATATGGTGTTATTATGTGTCCTTAGTCAAACACGACGTTGCCTAGGAAGGTGACCAGGAACTTGTAGAATTCAAACTTACTGATTTCAGTGTAAGGTTGTATGCATTTTAGCCTCTTTACCACTTGCCAAAGGTCTACTGAATGGGTCTCATGATAAGGAGAAAACACTAGAGTATCATCCATGTAGGATACTGCACATACCCCAGCAGGTCTCCAAAGCCGCATCAATACAGCATTTAAGATAGCAGGGGCATTTTTTAGCACAAAAGGCATAACCCAAAACTGAAAAATTAATTTTCTGGTATGGAATGTGGTTTGCCACTCCTGGACCTTCTTGATCCAAATATGATTGAACACGTTTAAACAATCCAGTTTGGATAAATCTTTCGCCTTCTCCACATAGTGAGCAATCTGTGAGTTTAATGGGATGCAATCCAAATATGATACTGTGACGTTGTTGTGATTACCATAATCTACGCATGGGCGTAAGGTGCCATCGGCCTAATCCACAAAGAGAAGTCAGGAACATACTGGGAAGGTACGCTCAAATATTGCACCTTTTGCTAACTGCTCCTTAAAAACACAAATTTAAGGCCGCTTCCTCACGTACAGTCAAAGGCTAGATGAGAGATGATATATGCTCCAGATCAGCAGTGAGATTAAACTTGCATCAAACTCTGAATGAGTGGTAGTATATTGACTGACGCCGCATCAAAAAAGATTTCAGCACGTCCAAAGGAAGACAAGGGTACCTCCAGAGAGGGCTTCAGCAATGGTGCAAGGCTTAGAGTGTAAATATTGGGTCAGTGGGGCAGATCGCCCTGAGAATTTGCCTCAGACAAGGGAAAACTAATATATGGACATTTTATAAATTTAAATACAAGGTATTGTCTTTCAAGTCGGTTATGACGTCAAACTTTCGCCACCACTCTACTCCTAAAATAATGGAGTACAAGAGGTTTTTAATAGCTTGGAAGAGGTAAGAAAATTGATATTTTCCAACTTGATATCCACTAACCTAATCATTAAGTGCGGGAATACCTTGGGATGACCCTCCCTAACCATTTCACCTGGCAAGTGATTCAACTTAAGGTAGTCGCCCATGTCTAGGTCATTAAAATTCTCAGAGGCTCAGGTATCAACCAAAATCTTTGTGCTGATTTTTTAAAGGAGATAGAAGGGTAGCAATCAATAAAAAATATCCCAAATAATCTTTGTTTAAAACAGGAAACATAACACCTTACCATAAAACTTTTTATCAGGCTTAAGCATGCCTCCAGGGTATGTTTTCGCATCATGAAATGGAGATGTATAATGGGCTATTCTTACTACTGAGGCTACATATCCCACCATACCTTGACCATTTGCATAAATACTTTTATATTGCAAATTGTAGCTCCTTTTCCACCGCCTGTGTTCTGTGGATCATGGTAGGGGTCAAGTGCGGGTTCTCTGGGGTGATCTGGTATACTGAAATGGGTGTAAACTAGAGCCAAAAGAGTTGATATTTGCATTGTTTTTATATAAGGAATAACGTTATAAAACGTTTTTTGGACTGTGAACACCTTTACCCATTTCAGCGGTGGGTTATGCATTGTTATCTGGGACCATCACCACCAGGACATCTGTCAATGATCTGCCTGCAACGTCCAAACGCTGTGCCGAGAGAAAATGACTTTAATAAAAGCTTTTTTGTCAATTTGAGGGAAATTTGGGGAATAAAAATTAGGATTGTGAAATGTCCAAATCCATCAGGTACAAGCAAGAAGGTTGAGCACTCCCCAGTTGGATGTATTGAGAATAACGCTGAGACTCACCAACCATTGGCCAGTTGAGAGAACGGTAGTGAGCCCCATATCAGCCATGACCAATGGCTGGAGCACCCAATTCACACTTAGAAAATGTCCCACATGGATAACTCTAGTGCACGTAAAATAAGTTGAGTTATTCAACTAATATAAGGAGAGGATATTTAACATTCCTGTTCCAAGAGAAGTGGTTCAGGATGCACAGCCATACATTCAGGGAACTAGTCATTAGCAAGATGGTAAACAGGGAACTGCGGAGAATGCTAGAGCAAATGGGACCCAGGGCAAGGGTGGACTACATGATATATAGTAATAGATAGCCAATAAATAAACAAACTCGATTGTACCCCAAAGGGGAGCCCACATCCAAGTGGAGATCTGTACAGGAGTGCTTGAGTGCTTTGATCTGGAGGGTATTAAGGCCCTGTGGTGCACAAGATATGATTAATAATTTAGTTAAGATAAACTGACTAATGCTGTTAGAGACCTCCTTGATGAGGTTCACGCACAGATTCACCTAAAGAAAAATATTAAAAAACCTAAATCCAAACGGGATTTTTATTATAAGAGTCAGCCAATGAGGAAGGTTGGTCTTGAGGAAAAATACTTAATTTATAGGGGGAATTGTCAATTGGTAGAAGTGGTGCTAAGCCTAAGTGCACCAATAGGCACAAGCTACCATCAGCCAGGGTACTGTAGCTCAAGATTGACTGATTCAAGTTATTGATTGTAGGTAAGGCTGACCCAATTTAAAAATATAAAAATTTAAAACTGGTTCTGAAACCCCATTCAGCGAGAAACTGAATTCAATTGTCAGTACTAGTGATATATCTGGTGCGTTTTAACGTCCTTGGTATAATGCAAGGCTTGGCATCACACACATCCCCAGGACCAAGGTGGGCATATCTCACCTGACCCCATACTTGGTCCAGGGTATGTCTTAAGAAGGCCTTGCAATTTGACCCTTTTGGCCTCCTGGCGACCAGCTTTATCCTTACAGTTGGTACCCTCAATCATGTCATAAATCCATGAAATTTAGGGTCATTAGCGTGGATGTCATAGGGCCCTTATAATGGGACTTTATGGTCTCTGCTACATCCAATCCATTGACCATCTCACAAAAAGAATTTAGACCATCTCAGTACCTGCTGCCACCGCTAAGCTACCATCTTTTTCTTGCTTCACTCCTTTTTCACCCAACCTTGGTGCCTCAGAGGTCTGCTTTTGGCTAATGGGTTAAACTTCACCTCCCAATTTTTCCAATGATTGACCTCACTAATTAATACCAACTATAATTCCACTGCACCCTATATCCTTTCAACAAATGGTGCATTCAGGCAGGCAGATGGAACTTTAGTCTCTTATCTGTTCAATTAGTGCCATTGACCCCAGCCAATGAAATAACTGCATGCCATTCCTTTATTAGCCTATCAGATCAGCTACCACTGGATGATCAAAAAAGTCCCCATTTCAGGCCCTCTATGGGAGGGACCCTTTATTATCAAGTAGCGTCCAGCATTAGTTGTATTTCGCCTTTTCTGACACTGCTTTATTGACAATGAGGGTGCTAGCTAGCGAGATAATTAGGCTTAAAGCGCTTGGCATCCAAGGGATTTTCTCTACCACCATGAGGGAAACTACACAGTCAAATGTCAAACATCCAACTCTCCATATATTCAATATCAAAGACCTTGTACCATTATACCATTGCCTCCCTGGTGGGCTCCCAATAAATCTAGATACTTCTTGGCTGGGACCCTACCACGTGCTTACAAGGCTGGCTCTGAATACTCAAGCACTGATGTTGTTCAAGGCACAGTGTTAACCGCATATACAATAGATTTCCCGTTCTTATGTCCCCCTCCCCAGGACCTTGAGGGTGGAAGAGATGGCGTTTGTACTCCATAATGGTTAAATTTATCTCAATATTGGCTCAATAAAATGCTCTATTGTCATCCTATAGGTCAATCCTTCCATAATCAAATGGATCATCAGCAAATGTGCCCTAACTTAACCGGGCAAGGATTAATAAAAGATATTTAAGAATCATCACGAAATGAGACTCTGTCTCAATGCCAACAGTTGCCATATGGACACCATTGCACAATGGGAGGCCAACTATCCTAAAGCTGATCAAAGAGAAAGGTTGCAGATCGACACTCATACTGGATGAGAATCAAAGCCTTGAACAAAGATGACATAAGTGGCTCATCCGCTAAAAGACATCTAGTCACCGTATAAATAATGAGAACTTAAAGCTATAAAGGTATTATTTTTTCCCTAACATATTTATATCTAGTTTACTATTCACATAGCTATTATTGTTAGCATCATAACCTAAGATAGTTCATAATACTGGACCTTGAAGAAGCGAAAGTGTTATATCATTACCTCTCATTGGCCATTCTTAATAACCAAGCCATCATGAAGACCATCACCCACTTCTGTTCCTACTGCTCCAGGAACCCCATATTTTTGATAATGATTTATATTGCAAAAAGTTAAAATTGACTTTAGGTTGGAGCCATGAGGCGGTTGAGAGAGATAACAAGTAAGTGAAGTAGAAGATCACACAAAAAGAGAAGTAAATCTCAATATATCAGAAATGATCTATGGGGTTGGTTTTGATTTTAAAGAAGGACTCAAAAAGGGTACAAAACTATAAATTACATATAGGAAAGTAGTCGGCTCTCCAGAGAGCTCTGGAAAAAACTTCAAGACATAAACCTGCCAAAAAGAGTAAAAAGTGGTAGTGAGAAGCATAGTGATCGTAAAAACAGTCAATATAACAAATTCATGCTTGATTAGATTTTTACTTGAAATCGTTCATGCAATTATACAAAAAGGGTGGTTTTTTGTAATAAGAGTGTCTGTAACTATCCTACTCCCACAAACGGGATGAGGTATTTTAATCTTAGGCCTCCATGGAAGTAGGTACTATAAATAATATAACACAACATGGAAGGTACCTTCACTTTGATAGCTCAGTTATAACATCGTGAATGTCACATAAAATCCCAAGTGACACAGGAAGGCGACTAATTGGCTAGACCCAGAACATAGTTCATTCCAAATGTGTAATCACGTTCTAGTCCTTGAGGACTTATAATCAAAAGTGTCCTGATTTCAAGAATAGACAATTAGATCATTTAGTTTTTAATATTATCAGATGCCCTATGTTGTTGGATACTCCTTGAGATATCTGCGCCTAGGCCGTCAAATGTACTCCAGATAAATTTCTTAGGTTTTTAATAACAAGAAGTTGACCTTCAGATGATTTGTCTGATTAAAAAACTATAAGAAAATTAGGGTGATTGGTCTGTACTATTATTGTAACATTACTAAGCCAAAATGATGCAATAAAATGAAAAAATAGGGAGTAAAACGTTAGCTCAAGTATTCCCAAATCTAGTATTGGATTAAAGGTAAATATTACATAGTTTAGTAGTATATTATTTTGAATGTGACTTAAATAGCATTTAAAGACATATGTGATGTCCCCTTAATTTATGGTGATAATTTGCTTACTGCTTTCAATGCCATTGATTGAACATAATTTAAACCGACATACAACTCCTTGATATACACTTGGGCATGCTTGGATTTACCCATCGTTGAGCCAAGGTATGTTTTAGATCAAGAAGCGCATCTAACTTGATGTCCTTAGTAATAGCCTTTTCTCCTTATTATTGCGGCTTATCCCAAAATTAAGATATTAGACATGACACTCCTAAAAAAGACACAAATGAGACTTGACCAACATCCTCTTGTCTTTTTTGCACCTATTCTCTCTTCATGAGTGCCTACTCAAGTGATTCTAAACATGGTTATCAGAAACTCTGCTCTATCTTATCACTGACTGTTCCAGGAGATTTTACACTTAAGCTATATGACTTGAATAAACAATTGAAACTTAGTATTATGTGATATAGACTATTTTTTAAAGTAAAATGAATTAGAATGAGGAGTGGATAGCATAGCGGGGTGGTTCCTGCTCCACTCTGGGTCAGATTTTGATTAAAACAGGTTAAAACCACCACAGGATAAAAAAGCAACGCGTGGTATAATTTCTCCCAAGGTTGACCAGCCACATTTACTTTTACTTTTAAAATTGAAGTAGATTATACCTTGAGCATAAATCATAAGTTAACTTAAAAGAAGGGAATTTGGGTATGATCATTATTTTACTTTACCATGAAAATCTATTTAGTCTTTAATCACAATTATCCTTATAAATTCATTAGCTCTATTCCTTAATGCAGAAGCCTATTTCCTTTTTCTTTTTATTTAGGAATCAATGCTATTACTTGTTGATTATATGTTTTCTGTTCAGTTGTAGAGATTTCAAACTGCGTTATTAGATACTTCCCATTTTAGTACTTAGTATTTTATGAGTTTAGTTGGTAGCGCCTCTTGGAGGAGTCTAAATTCTCAAAATCAGTTTTTATTAAAAATTGGCTGTTCAGCAAATTTTGTATAAAAGGTTGGTTGCTGATAGCAAGATGGAGGTAATTCATTTAATATGGAGTATCAATACTACCTCCATCAGCAGCGACATTTATTAGAGTTCCGCCATCATCAGCGGCATAAAAATATCTTTTTACCCCTGGTATAAAAGATCTTTATAGCCATCATTGCAACTATTAGATTTTGTGGCCAATGGATATAAAAATTTTCAGCTTTGCTGAAGATAATTTCAGGTGTTGCAGACTTTTAAATGAGATATATTGCTTACCATAAATGAATTCTTTATTAATGTTAAGATCATTAGTGATGTACTACTGTTTATTAGAGAGATCTTTTATAAGGGCTTTAAAAATATTTGAGGTGGGTTAACCTTGGGACAAATATACCACACTGAGAATTTTCTAGCCAGTACAGGTTTCAATATCGAAACCTGCACTAGGGTGGAAGCATTTTTACCTGCCAGGCTAACCACCCTTATAAATATGACATCTAGCAAGCTGCAAGGCCACTATGAGTACCAAGAAACTACATTGTGTTCCCTATCCATTAATATAATAGAAACTATTTAACAATAAGGATTTATTGATTTATAAAAATTATGTTATCCTGCAGATTACATTTAGTAATAAGTGAGCTTACCTATACACTTTATATACAATGACGTGGTTCCAATTAAAAAGAGAATGATTTATTATTTTCATGGACATACTTTTTTAGCTATTCTTGGACTTCCAGTACAATCCTTTTAAAAAATATTAGCAATATTTTTTAACCTCTTCTTTGAGATTTTGAGGATTAGCTCACTTATTAAATGTATCCTGTTTCAATAGTTGGAAGAGTTTTGGACAATAAATCCTCAATTATGCTATGTGTCTTACATTATTTCCTAACCATTTGGAAGCTCACAAAGCTAAACAACAATAATTTACTCTTTTTGTCTCTTCTTGGGTAATTTTTCCCTCTCTAATTGGGAACTATCTAGACACAGGTAATTATGACAAGCTCCCCTGAATGCTTGTCTACACCTCTTAATATGAAAATCAAATTAAGTTAAAATGATACATGATGAAAATATGAATATATGGAAAGATGATGTTTTATTTTAGGGCCAGGCGCCAGTATCTTAAACCTCTAGGGAATCTCCTGGCTATACTCATATATTAGATGAGTTCATTAAAACCATGTCAATCCACTATGGATTATGGCAATGGTTATTAAAATATCCCTAAGGTAATTCAGCCCTTGAATCAACTAAATTACAATTGTTTCAGCCTGATTGGATGCACTACTACTCTCATAATTGGGAAGATTTTAAGCTTAATATTAGCACCTCAGAGGTGTATATTTGACTCTCAACCAGTCTGATTACATTTTATCATACAGCTGACAAAATACAATAAATGGGGAGAAAAAACATATAGAGTTTAAATAGTGCACCCCTAATCAGGACGTCAGCAGGCCTCTCAAAAGTACTAGGTACTCCCTATTTGGGCCATCATTGTGCAAGTACTATTGTTCTGATTACAATGATTAACATAGATATAAAAAAATTTTGGAAAAAAGAACATCTTTTAAAAAGGCACTAAAAGTATGAAATAATTGGGAAAACTATGCCTCCTAAATAAAAACCCATTTGAAGTTGGTGCAATAAATTAAACTGAATTATAGAATTTTGCTCACAAATACAAATTATATCTTATGTCTGGATTGGGTCCAAGTGTAAACTATAAGAAACTTAGAATATATAGTACTGAGTATATAGATTAAAAAATATAATAAGTCAGTTAAAATATGGCGCCAACTTCAATGAGGGTTTTTTTATGGAGGCATAATTTCTCAACTATTTCATACTTTTATTGCCTTTTTCAAAGGTGGTTCTTTTTCCCCATTTTTTAAAGGATGGTCTTTTTTCCCAATTTTTTTGAAAAAGGGGTTTTCCAAAAAAAATTTACCCCCAGTTCTTTTTTCCCCAAAAGGATTAGTATATTTATAAATGTAATTCTTTTTTCTAATTTTATCTTGAATTCCTATATTATATATACTTTTTGAACTCTCACTATTTCTCTATAAAAATAAAACTCTTTGTATATAATATATACAGTATCTTATAAACAAATAAACAAATATTTTATTTTTATTTAAAAGTAGTTGATTTTATTGCTCAATCTATGCTAGATTTACTGAACGCCATCTGCAATAATTAAATTTAATAAATTTATATGATTCTATTTTTCAAATTATACTAAATTTACTGATTGCCATCCACAGTAATCTATCTATTAAATTTAGTTAAATTTATTGGTCAATATATGCTGAATTACTGATCACCATCTACAGTAATTCATTTTATTAAATTTGGTTGCTTTTATTAGTCAATCTAAGGTAAATTTATTGATTGCTTTCTAAAATAATTCATTTTATCAACTTAAAATGAGTTTATTGGTCAAATTATGCAAAAATGATAGCCATCTATATTGAATTAAGCTCATATCAATATGATCTCATACTACCTGGATTTTGAACATACCCCTCAGCCATAGGACATATATCAAAAATGCTTCCAAGCTATTGCTTCACCAATGCTGGAATTAAGTTTATCCAGAGTTGTATTAGTCCCACAAGTGTCCATCACTTTTGAGCCCATTTTTATATACTTACTAAATTAATGGGCAGATACTTGACCAATACTTACAAAAGTAAAATGGGATTTAAGTTGGAGAATCCTCTTTTTTTGAAAAAGAAGATCATCCAAATTGGTCCAGTAGTTGCAGAGTTATGCTTGAAACAAACATAGATAAAAATATACAGGTCAAATAGAGAACCTATTCCTTTTTCAAAGTCAGTTAAATATATAACTCATTAATAGTTATTTTTCACTAGATTTGAAAATGCAAGTAGGTTTGTGCCATTATTCACTTGGTTCACCCAAATGGATCTCATAATCAGCCATAATGTAATATATAATAACTATTATTAGCTATAATAATCAGGACGATTTAAGTCAATTGAGGCAGTTTAAGGATGAATCTAGTTATGTGGATAAATCTGGAAGGATCAAAGTATCCATCAATGGGAGTAATCTAGCAGCATTGATGGTTTTCTCAAATAATTTATTTCTAGTCAACCATCAAAATCTAACACCTTCTATTTTATACTTTGTGGTAATTGTTTATTAAGATAAGAGTTTAAAACCATCTATTTAAAAAACTTTTTATATCATACACTAATATACAATCATCTTTTCTTAGAAGAACTGAGCGTTTTATTTAATTTCTTATTTATAATTATCTTTTTACCTAATTGTTAACTTACACAAACAAACAGTGCACCCTCTCTCAATAACAGAGAAGTGAAAAATATAAGTTATGATAACATTTTATAATCTGAAAATTTATAAATGTTGTGTGGGAAGGTATTACCTTTTTTATAGAAGCATCAAACAGGCTATATAGATCCAAAAACATCAGGTATGCTTTTAAAGAATGACACTGCTAGTATATTTTTCAAATCAATTAAACAGCCTTCAAGTAAACCCTCACATGAGCAGTGATATAAACTCTCTTGTATATTGTGGAAGTTATACTTATATCATCAAATTTAGGCCTATAGTTTTCTAACAATTTTGTGTAGACATAAAAATAACTCCTATATTCATGTTTGATAACAAAATCTGAAGAAAACCAAGGTAGAGAAATTGCTAATTTTTCAAGCTTACTGCACAGGCTTACTTGACTAAATTTAAGCAATAAGAGTGCTAGTGTATAGTGACAGCATGCATAGTCACTCTTCTTTATTAGTATTTTCAGCCTCACTCATGTACCTTCTTACTAATAAATGATATGCACCTTACTCAACTTAAATTGAGAAACAGACGATGATCTTAATCCTTTTTTCTCTTCAGAAAAAGCAATCAATAGATATATAAAAAAAGCTAGGTATGTTAATTAATAAAAAGCGTGGGTGTTTAAATATTGTAATATTTGTAGTCTTGGTGGCCAACTTAATTGTGCAATCTCCACTTAAAAAAGTATTATTGCTACAAATTTATTACCAAAAAAGCAATCATATCACAATAGATACCTCTGTTGTTAAGATTTTCACCTGACTGACAAAGATCATTGGTAAGAAAATGATCCATCCAGGCTGACTCCAAAAAAAGAGTGTTTCAACGCAGTAGTCAGTCCAACAAGTTACCTTGACGATCTAGTGGCCTTTCTTAGGTAATGGAACAATTTATCCTTTAACAGAAGGTCGCATCATTTTTCATAATATGTCATTAAAACATATGTTACAACTTTTTGCAGCAGCATCTTATACCCTTTATTAATTGCTACCTTTAAAACTGATCTACATACAAAATTAATCTGTAATTTTTTGTCAAAAGCTTAAATCAATTACAAACATTGCCAGCAAATGCACCAAATAAAATGTTAATTAGCATCAACACTGAAATAATATCTCACCATCAAATCAACAATTATTACAGTAAACACTAGTATTAAATCAATAATGGTTTTTATCTAGTCAATCAACAATCTTTAGATATTATTAACTTATTATCAAGTTAGTCAAATTAGTCTCTCTCAACAGACGAACATTTTTTGTACTCAAATCCAGTCACAGCTGGATAGTGTTTCATATAAACTTTACAACACATACCGTGGATTGACCAGATTATCCAGCGAACAATGTCACACTTAATAAGGTATTAACACTACTAATTATGCTTGGAAATTCTTATGGAATTGAAAGTCAGTTTATTCAAGCAATGAATTGTTCAGCCAAATTGTGTGAAATATGCAAACACCTATCTCATGCCAACAGTCAGGCGTATACATATTTTAATTTGACGGGATTGTCAAAAATTATAACCTTTCAAATGGACACAGGGTTTTCAACCAGCTCTATTGAGTCAGTGCAGAATTTGCTACCTATTAGTACTGCTGAGATAAACTTACATTCCTTTCTTAAAGCTCTCCTTTTAGTACTTCATCTTTTATATATTCAAAGCCTGGTAGGTCATGTTATTTAATGTTTAGCAACAATTCACATCTGACTTAGTTTCTTTCTAAGCTCCTCTTCCACTTGGCGCAACTATAAACGAAGGTAAAACCTCTCTTTTTGCTTGAATAACTTTGCCAATTGATTTTAAATTTAAATAAAAAGTTTTTTTTATTTTAACCGCCTTTTGCCAGTGCAAAACCTAGCATAAGTTTGCTAGAACGACGCCTGCTGACCCCACGTGGGGTGGCAGTGTGCCGCCTCCTAGCGTTTATCAGCTGCCGCTGAAATGCCCAGGATGGCCCAGCTAGCCCTACAAATAATTCAGGTCACTACATCCCACCTCGCGACCTAACCTATCACATTGCATGCTCTAGGTGGTGCTCAGAAGCCCCTGGTGCTCCCTTGTTGCAACCTACATTTCAGCCTTTGGGTCAAGTATGAGAAGTTTTCCCCTACACATATGCGGCCATCATTGAGATGGCCACAGTGGTTTACAACCTGCTAGTTTATTGATTTCCGCCCTTTTTGGGGTACTTTGATCTTGGCTTCTTATGTGAAGCCCACGCCATGACAGCAGCGCAGCTGCCTTTTTTATATAACAATCTATTAAAACCATTTAAAGTTGCTTTCCAGATGAGCATTTTTGGTAATCCTGTTCGCCAGATTGCCTTCCCACCTATCCCCTGAACGTCTCTGCCATGAGCTCATGGAGTGCTTGACTTCCAGTTATGAAATCTAGCAAAATAGGTTCTAATCTGCTGAAAAGTTGCACAGGAAGAATTCTCACTGATGCAATAGAATGAAAATTGAGGATTATCGTTCCATAAACAAGTGTAAAAGTTATATAATGAAATTAAAAGCTTCAACGAAAAATATTTTTAATTTAAAATGGCAGAGACTTCAACCATCATCCCTATATTCTTACACCATAGAATCCACTATGTGAAGTCAACTAAAAGATCTCTTCTCAATTTTTTGTTTTCCCCCCTTTTACTCATCTTTCTGGCCACTCTTTGGCCCATCCACAAAGATACTAAGCTTCTCCATATTTCGTCATGCTCGTCTCATCATTGGGAGTTCCAGCAGAATTCCTATCTTTTGGCCAAGGTCAAATTGATTGGCGTCAACTCACATCGAATTGTGTTAAATGTTAAATGCTTTAAAACTGATCTCTGGATAACCAATGATCCGCCATCAATAATTAAGACTTATCATCTAGTCATTTAAATTCCCAACATCACCTTACTTAACTGGATGATAAGTCTTCAGAACGCTCATCAAAGATTTCACTGAAGTTTTCTGATTCACAACAGCAACTGAGCCCACCCCCAGCGGATTTTTTTGAGTATGGTATTCCATTAATGTGGCCGCCCCAGGATGCATTCCAATAACCTGATTCCTATTTACTTAGGCTATTTAGGGTGCCAGAGGTAGATGTCATAACCATCTTGGCCTAGATGGAGCACCTCCACGAGTTTGTTGGCCATTTGACATCCTTGCGCGCGCCTTTGGCAATCTTGTGGTGAAGTTGTTCTGGGGTGGAGAGTGGATTAAAGGCCTGTCATTCTTTTAGTGGCATGACTCCTAGTGGATGGCTTCAGCTGTCTAGTGCTTCCACCTATTGATGAGCCTCATCCAGAGTATTACTAGTTCTCTAGATGTTTAGCTTTGTGCGATGATAGTTATCCAGCTGGTTGGGTCCTTTTCCCGCGCTCCAATCCACTTTATTTACTGGGGGTGAACTCTCAGAACAACCAGCTGGAACACATTTGATATGGGGTTTTTGCCGCATTTGCAGCTCCAGAGGCCAATAACCTGGTCTGATACTCTCCATAAAGGTGCTCCTTGAAAAGATGGTTTTCTTCTCCCCCACAGGAGAGTTAGTTTTGGTGATGAAATACCATTGTGTAGCACTGGAGTGAGCTAATCAAGTGGCATACTTGGCGTCTACTCCCTTTCCGCATGCCTATTCTAAGCCTGGATGACTTCCTCATGTATTGTCTGGTGCTTGGCGCATCCTTTTCCCACAGGGCCAGAACCTAAATTCTCATTTGCAGTCTGTTCCAGCTTTATAACCCCTTCATTGTGTAATCCTTATTATCCCATGACCACCAGTAGATGTGGTTGCAGGCCTTGCTCTTGTTGGCCCAGGAGTGTATTTGTCTCGATTGCCTGGTCAAGTTGTCGCCTCCCTTACTCTTACCCTGGGAGTCTTGTCCCACACCCCCTCACAGTTCATCCACTGCAACCTCTCCTCGTTCATCTGGTGAATCATCCCCTGTGCTGGTACTGACCTCCTCACCTCTTTTTAGTTCAACCTTAACTTCAACAACCAATCCTCAAAGGCCTAGTGAAGCTAAGCTGCCAACAAAATGCAGAAGAAAAATCGTGCCTCCTACCAGTTAAAGCACAAGTCCTGACGCAAGAAGCAGATATGAGGTGATCCTGAGGCATCCTGATCAATAGTATGTTTTATTTTGCTTTCTATTAGAAATCAGCTTTATCTGAACAATTCTTCAACAATTATGTTGGATTTTTGGCTGGGGAAAGACTTGCTGGTGCTTCTCGCCTCAAATTCAACAATATGAGTGAGGAGCTTGTCTCATCAGTATATATAAAAGATTAAAATAAAAAACTAAAGAGTTTAAATTTTATAAGATTTATTATATGCCACGCGGGGTAAAAGAGAGAGTATTTACTTAATAAATCGAGAAAAATATTTAAAATGTCAAGGCTCAACGTTTGGATAGCTTGGAATTTATGAAATAAGTAATATGGGATTTTAGTCTATTGAAGCTCAGAAAACTCGCTTCACTATGGCTGAACAACTGATGGGGAATTAAGCTTTTGGCAATATGTACCTGTGGGGTAACAATTTAATATATTTCAGCCAATCCCCTTTACCAAAATTTATTGCACTCTGGGGGACCCCCGCCAAGACTATAAAAGGGGTGGTCCCCACTTTGCTGGCTTTGAATTAGTCGTGACTGGGATATAAGCCTTTGATGGACTCCCCAGTTTTATCCATGGAGTTTGGGAAATTTGACTTCCTGACTTGGCACCTTTTGGCCAGTTAGTTATCATAAAAGTGTTGCCCCAATTTGCAGGGTTACACTGAGAATTGGCCAGGGTCTTTTGGCCAATAATAACGATATTTATATTCAAATGAAACTCACTATCATTGAGGACTTGTAGGTGTCAGATATACTCCTTTTTAGCCGATTTTGCCCCAAAACATTTTTATTTTGAAGCCTGGAGGGCAAAGTTCTGACATCACCCCCCTCAAGAATATTGGGGGGAGAATAGAGCCATAGGAAGCAGCCATGTACCTGATTGATGGTGACTCCAGAAGTGAGGGATCTGATAGAGTACTCATACCCACGCTTGTATGTTGCTGAAAATGGCCTCTCCCATATTAAACCAAGCTTCTCACTTCTAGGAGTGATGCGGTTGAGATAATCCAACACCAAGTAGGATACTTGGAAGGAAGGGAGAGGAGTTTGGAACTCATTATCTGCTTCAGCTTCTTTTGAGACCGTCTTGTCCAAGTTAGTCATAGCTTCCACTTGCAGTTGGATTATGTGTTAAGCCAACTTTTCATGGCTTTCTCTGGTTCTGATCTGTCAGTGAAAATATATTTTGCTAACAGAGCTGTAATCCAAGGTTCTCAGCCATACAATACATGGAAAGGTGATAACTTTAGGAAGCAATGATAAATAATTTGATAGACCATAAGGGCACTGGGAAAATAAAGAACCCAGTGGAGAGTGTCTAAATTGGCCATTTTTTAGAGTATGGAGGCCATAGTTCCGTTAACCTTTTTTTACAGCACCATTGGTGGATAGGTTATGAGGGGCCAAAAAGAGTTTTTGCACTCCCATGGAGGTGTCAAGGAGCTTCACCAATCAAGAGGTAAAAATTTTCCCATTACACATAGGAGGACCTGGGGACATTCATGCCGGGTGAAAATGTATTGGTGTAAAAAGGTAGCCGTGACCTTAGCAGTCTGAGCGGGACGGGCTACAGCTTCACTCATTTGGAGAAATGATCAATACCAACTAAGATATAGCTATTGCCACCTGTGGTCTGAGGGAGAGGACCTACCACATCCAAACTTATGTTGTGGAATGGTTGTTGAGGCGTCGTAGGTTGATACTGATATTGGGCCTTGAAGCGGAGTTGTTTTTTACAGGTCAGACATGCCAAGACTTCAGTTATGGCTTCCAAGAGTCCCTCAGTAGTATCGCTATTTTAATCACTCATATGTTTTGTGTACTCCGCCATGCCCCATGATAGTGTGAGACTCCAAAGTGACAGGAACTCGCTCTGATGGTCGGAGGTAGGGCAACCAATTTACTCCTACCTTCTTATATAACTTCCTATTTTCCATCTTGGTGTTTTGGGAGTGTTGAGCTAGCTTTTTTTGGATTGGTTCGTCTTCATCAGCCCAAGCATCTGGAGTTATGAGGAGATCATGTAGCCTCTCTGCTTCACTATTGTCAAAGTGAAGAAGGGGCAGCCGCGTTAACCCATCTACATTCATGTGGGGCGTTCCTGCCTGATATTAAATAGTCATATCATAATGCTGGAGCTTCAGAGCTCAGCGAGCCAACCGCCCGATGGGGACCTTTATATTCTGCAACCACTTCAGAGAGACGTGGTTGGTGATCACTTTGAAGGGAGTTCCATATAGCAATGGGAGGTAGTGTTTGACAGCGAGCAGGACAGCCACGCACTCCTTCTCCGTTAGGCTGTAGTTACGCTCAGCTTTTGAAGGCATTTTGCTAAAAAAAGACAAGGTATGATTAACTCCATGATCATCCAGTTGAGCCAATATAGCTCTATCAGCGTAGTCAGAATCATCTGTGAATAACATGAAAGGTTTACTGTAGTCAGAGAGGCGTAGTATTGGTTTTTTGCAATAGCACCTTCAGAGTCTCAAAGGCGGCCTTTGTTTAGTACCCCAATGGAAGAAGGTGTTCTTTACCAGGCGGCGGACAAGGGACTCACTGAGATGGGCGAACTTTGGGATAAATTGATAGTAGTACCCCTTCATGCCCAAGAATACCTGGATGTCGTGAAGGGTTTTGGGCGCAGTCATCTTGGATGTTGCTTTGACTTTATCTTGAAGCGGTTGTATCCCATCTTGTAAGATAGCTTGTCCAAGGATATCCAACTTCCTCTGGAAAAAGGTACATTTTGAGGTCTTTAGTTTGATATCAGATGCCCACAAGCATTAAAACACCTCCTTAAGTTGTGTGAGGTGTTCATTGAAAGTCTTGGAAAAAATGTAATATCATTGAGATAGATGCTGACGCAGCTTAATTTTAGATCCTGCAAGATAAAATCCATTGCTTGCTGTAAAGTTGCAGGCGCATTGAACAACCCTTGTGGTAGTCGGGTAGGTTGTAAAAGACCTTCACTGCAAATGAGAGCACATTTCTCCTGGCCTTGTGGATAAAGGTCCATTTGATAATAACCGCTAGCTAGACCCATGGCTGAAAAGAACTTTGACCCAGAGAGTTGGGCCAAAGCATCATTTTTTGCAAGGAATCAGGTAACTATCCTTCTTGGTGAGGTTGTTTACTTTGTGGTAGTCCATTACTACCTGATGACCTCCATTTTTATTATTTATTAGTAAAAGTGGGGATATCAAAGGCTTTGTGATGGGACCAGCAATCCAGAATTTAGCAGCTGTTTGAGCTCCGTCCGCATCTGTAGCTCCTCAACTTTTTTTGTGATAAGTCTTAGAGCAAATGGGTTAAACATACCCAACGTCAACAGTATGCATCCACCCTTTCGTGTGCCCTTAGTCATTAGCGGATCTAGAGAAAATTTCACTGTAGGCCTCAAGTAAGATCTGGACTTTCTCAAGCTCAGCTGGGGTCATATATCGAAGATATGAACAAAAGGTAGGGTAAATATGGATTAGTCAGCGGGTAAGCCCATATCTGCCAAAGACCCAATAAAGTGGACTTACTTGATGTCCTCAATGGGTATCAGCAGGCCTCTTCCGATCTCCTGATGCTTTTTTGCCACCATATCCTTCTTGGTGAGATTCCCTAGCAAAATGTTAATAGGCCAATGATAGGCGGGGTCTAACACGCCTGGCAAAGCTCTGGGCTCTAAAGGACCAACTCCCTTTATGCTAATGAAATTAAGTAGGCAGTTGTGTGGGATTTGCATGGTAATCTTCGTTCCACTACCTTTTGTTCCACAGACTTAATTACCACATCTTCAGAATCTTATATAGAGATACCATACAGGTCATCCACTGAGGAAGGCAACAGTTTGGTATGCCTGCTGGCTGTAGTGTAATGCAGGGATAAAGCGGAGGGGAACTCAACGGTGCAAACGTAATCCTTTTTTGAGCTCATCATTAGACAGAATCCGAGGAACCCCATAGTTAATCAGGGAGAGATAGCCCTGCTTCAAATCAATAACACCTTCATATTTGAGCATAAATTGGATTCCAATGAGTAAATCGTAGGCGTTATTGGTTAAAGCCACTGATAAAGCTGACAAGAGAAGCTTCCCAAAACGAATAGGAAGGGAAGAGTACGCCCCAATGGCGCTGGTATTGTTTTGACCCGCAGTTCCAAGCTCTTGAGTGTAGTCAAGGTTGGGGACCAGCTTAATATTCTTAATGAGCTTGGTTGACACAACGTCTACTGGAGACCCAGTTTCAAGGATATCTTTAACCCGCACTCCACTAATGACGACCTCCACTTTAGTTAAAGTTCCACCCAAGGTGGGGGAAAGAGAGAGGACATCTTTTAGATTAAAAGTGGAGGCAAGTCGTTTAAAGTTTCAGAGTATTTCTCCTGGATAGTCTGCAGGGTATGAACGCACTGGGTAGATCGGAGAAAAGTGGCAATGATCTGGTCAGCATCAATGGCAGTGTCAATAATCTCGAGATCCTATATCACTTGCTGAAGATAAGTTTGACGAGGAATAAAAGCTCAATATACTCTCTCTGGGTTCAATACATCAGGTACCTCCACTTTAACCTGGGGCTCCTAAAAGTTAATGACCAAAATCTTTATCCCCCTTCAGACTCATCATCAGAGGGGTTATCAATGCAGGTTAGGGAGCCCATAGGAGGTGGGGTAGGTTTAAGACTTCCCTTATGGGATGATTGGTACTGGGGTTGCTCCTCCACTTTATTAACTTTTGGGGGGATGCGTTGGTATTATCACAGCTTGAGTTTTGATCTTCAAGGTAGGAAGTTTTTGCTGCCTCAAGGAGACAGGTTTCAGACTAGAGTTAGCTGAATGAGAGGTTGATGGGGATAGCACCACTGAGGTGGATGCTTTAACCTCAACAGCTTTGAGTTGTTCAGTGGCTGTATGCTTTTGTGAAACAGGCGGTGTAGTTTTTGTGACCTGAGCATTTAAACCATTGTTAGTGGGAGCTATTGGGACCTGAGAAAGAAATTTTGGGCTTATGAGCTAGTTTTGGAACCACTTGGAAAGGCCTCTCTGAAGAAGAAGATGAGCAAGGCAAAGGGGCATAGCTTTCATCAACTAATTCTTTGAAATGAAGAAGAAGGGGAGCACTGCCCCATCACAGCCATGACCTCTGACTATCTTTATGGGAAGAAGAAGCATTCTGTGATGGCAACTCCTCAGGAGTATGTTTCCAGAGGAAAACAGCCGTAGTAGATGCTAAATTGGTCAGCGTAGAAGCTTGGCTCATAGCTTTTTGTGTAGGGTCAAGCTCATAGATATTTTCAACTGCTAATGAAGTCTCCTTAATATCCCATACAGTTTTGAAAGTGCGCTTTACAAAAAAATGCATCGCCAAGGAGGGATGAGATGCCAAGCCAGCCAAGATAGCCACAATTGCATCGTTGAGAGGGAGCATTAGGACAAGCAACAAAGGTTAAGATTTATTAGGGAAGCGCTCAACAAAGAGATGATTAATTCTCCCTCTTGAAAACTAAGACACATAAAGGCTTGTTTTTGTCTCTGCAAACTTTTTTAGAACCAAATTTCTCAAGCACCGCTTGCTTAATCTTTGTTCAAGTGCTAAGGTTGACCATGGTTGGGACCATACTTTCTTATGCTATACAATTTAAGCAAGGAAGTATGAAATGGCTTTTTGATGGTAAGTTGCTCCTTCCATCAAAGATTCATAAACATAAAGGAAGGAGGCAATACTGCCCTCACCAGATATGAAAAGTCTCTCAGAGGGGGTTTTCTTATAATAGGGAATTGCAGTGAGTGCTGCTCAAGCCGTTTAAGGTGAGACAGATCTCTAGCTTTCTGGAGCTCTTATAGGCTAGATGAGGGTTTATTTCATCGTTTAGTGGTTTTTGTGGTGTACAGGCTCCCCTGTAGTGAGCACCACTAGTTGTATTTTGGCTGGGAAAAGGCTCAATGGTGCTTCTCACCTCGAACACAACTATAAGTGAGGAGCTTGTCTCACCAGTTATATAAGAAAAATGAAAATAAATAACACCAAAGAGGTTTTTGATTGTATGGAATTTATTATACACTGCGCGGGGGTAAAAGAGAGAGTATTTACTTTATAAATTAGGAAAAGTATTTAAAATGTTGAGGCTCGACGTTTGGATAGCTTGGGAATTCTGAAATAAGTAATATTGGATTTCAGCCTATAAAAGCACAGAAAACTCGCTTCACTACGGCTGAAAAATTGATGGGGAGTTAATCTTTGACAATATTTATCTGGGGTAACAGTTTAATAAATTTCAGCCAATCCCTTTAGCGAAATTTATTGCACCCTGGGGGACCCCCGCCAAGCCTATAAAAGGGGGTGGTCCCAGCTTTGGTGCTGGCTTTGAACTAGCATGTTTGGGAGAAAACCTTCAATGGACTCCCCAGTTTTTATCCATGGAGTTGGGGAAATTTGACTTCCTGACTTGGCGCTATTTGCCTGGTTAGTAGTCTTAATAGTGTTGCCCCAATTCATGTGGTTCCACCGAAAATCAGCCAGAGTTTTTGGCTGCTAATAACGTTGTTTATATTCAGATTGATCTCATTATCATCGAGACCTTGTAAATGTCTAAAATTCCCCCTTTTGGCTGATTTTTCCCAAAACATTTTTATTTTGGAGACTGGAGGGCAAATGTCTGACAATTTTTTTATGTTTTATCTTTTTTTATTTGTATTTCTTATTTATCATTTTATATTAACTTTTTATTTTTTTATTTAATAATATGATTTTTTCTATTTATTATAGGACCAAAGGAACTTGGCGTGTTTTTGTTTTGTAATCCAACCATTTGCTGGTCCTTGAAGGTTTAGGCATTGCACCCGTTTTTCTACTACCTCTAAAAGGCTTATCCAACTACTAGCTAACTTGTTCCGCCGTCCTAAACCCATGTTGGTCGTGAAGCAGTAACTCTCTCCTATCATGAACTGTGGCTGTCCTCTAGCCTTAGTTTATCAGAAGCGTGATTTCTGTTATCTTTAGCTAGGCTGGCTGAGTACATTTTGGTCTGGACTTAGTTAGCGTGGACATTAAAATTAAAAAATAGTATTGCGGATCTATTCTGCTGGTTTCCTCTACACTAAAATGAAGCAGTGATGGCAGAGAGGGTGCCTTCTGTAAATTACTGAAATGGGTTATTTCTTCATTACAGAGTGATAACTAATGATATAGGAAAAGACTATGATGGAGAGAAGAGTGCTCCAGTCCAATGGTCTATCTGTCACAGCTATCTGTGTATATTACCCAGCGTTCTAATAATCCTTTTATACATTTTGTTACACTTAGGATAGTATGGGGTTGTAAGAACCCCGCGGATGGCCATTAATTTGTCCATCTTATGGAGAATGTGAGAGGTGAAGTTAGTTACATTGTTGATAAGTATGAACTGCGGGCATCCATGCCATTGGATTATGCACTCCATTATGAACTTGGCAACGTTGACCGCCCCCAAATCTCTTGTTGTCCAACCTCTACCAGCCTGGTCATTTGGTTTATTATTACAAATTATACTTTGAGCGATTTGTGCCTGTTTTTAAGGGCCCCACAATGTCAATCAACACTGTGTGCAACGCGAACTGGGGTTTCACCACATGGTAGGAGGTCTTTTGATGGAATGGTTTTTATTTTGACATTGGTGACAACAAGAAATCACTTCAAGCACATTAAAGTGCATACTATACAATAGTAGCATATTTGCAAGAATTCTAACGTTTTACTTAGCCCTCCGTGACCTGCTGCCTTGTGCGCACTCAAAATAATAGCAGTTTAGGCATAGGGTTTTGGGAAACTTAGTATACCATTACCAATCCACTTGTATAACTCACCATCTTTCTGAACTGTATCAGCCATCATTCCATCTAGTGCCCAAATAACTTAAGGCGGTTCATTGGCGTATTCGCTAATGACTATACTTTTATACAGAAAATCATCCATATATGCTGTTATGGTGTTCGTCAGTAGGTAAGATAAGTAGTCAGCTTCTGATGATTTGCTCCAGGAAGTTGAATTATTCAAAAACGTAGGCTTGAAGCTTAAGGCCCATCATACAAGGCGTCACTTAGGCTCTCAAAAATTTTTAACTAACGCAATAAAGCATGGTCAGTCATTAATTTAAATTATACTCAATGAAGGTACACATTGAATTGTTTATATGCATAGGTTACAGCTATAATTTCCGCTCAGTCACAATGTAACTCCTTTTGTGGCAATACAACTTTGGGTGCAGTAAGCTACGAGGTAGTCCACCCCTCGTCTTGCTGGGACAATACCGCTCCAACAGCAGAATATGAAGCGTCTGTCTGGATGATAAACTCCTTCTTAAAGATTAAGTTTAAACATCAGGGCAATAATTGACGCTGTTAAAAGTGTAATGAAGGCACTCTGACGCCAATCTGTCCATTCAAAAATAGTGTATTTTCTCAGAAACTCAAATAGGATAGCTTCTATATAGCAATTTATAATTTTTGGCAATACTGGTAGGATATGCATAAGGCTCACACAGGTCAAGCCCACTGAACAACGGACGGATGATGTGATGATCATTGGTCCTCTGAACACACTTGAAAATGTAATAAAATTTGGAGTAATTGCTCAGCGACACTTTTTATAATAAATATATCTGTTCCTCGCTGTTCCACTCTCCCAAAATTACTAGCAATCCTTCTTTTCAGTTTCCCCATCTTGCTTATATATCAGCAACTTCAAATTATACTGTTTCCTTGACTTAGACTTTCAGATCTGCCATATTCTCAAGGGTTTCGATATGGTATTCTTAAATTCTTTATTGCCTTAGTTTGAGCAATATAGATAATATTTGTCAAATGTCAACATTGCTTTATTGCCATACTTGGAGGCGATCTAATAATAACCCACTATAACCCAATAATCTCATCTCAAGATGCGCGAATACCCATAAATACTCACCTAGTCAGTGTATTCTCACCAATCCATTGTAGCTCTTCAGGGCTTATTGTCCAGTTATATCAGAATCATGGCATTACCCCCCTTTGACTGGACGATAAGTCTTCTATTGTTTATACGCTCAGAGAAACTTTTTGTGCACGTAATTAATGATTCCACCACTCACTGTGTCTTTTATAGTGTGGGCGTCAAAGCCTATTACTCAAAATAAATTTTGAAATGGACCAATACAGATGTTGGCAAACTTGTGTTTCCACCAAAACCTGTGCTGTTAGTGGAACAAAACTATCTCATCTTCTTGGAACTGAGCTGCACCACTAAATCATACCATATCAGAATCCTGATTCTTGATCTTTTTGGCCAAGCTGAAGGAGTACACTTCTGTTTGCAACTTGATCAACGTGTCAGCTAAATTAGTCAGGTAACGGTGGTGATCCATTTCGCTGGTATCTTCTAAACACGCATAGAGCAATGCCAGAAGAGCAGGGTGTCGTCCATATATTAATTATAAGGGACTCTTCAAATGGTGGAATGATAGCTAGTGCTATAAGTAAAAATGGCAGTAGACAGGAGGAAACTGCAATCAGAGGGTCTATCTGTTACCAACTTCAGGAGTATGTTCATCAATGTTCATTGACCGTTTGACCATCCTGTTGGACTTAGGGTGGTATGGAGTCGTCAGAACCCCGCGGTTGCCCATTAGCTTGTTCAACTTTAAAGGTTGTGCGAGGTGAAGTTGGTTTTGTTATTTGTAAGAATGAACTGAGTGCAGAAATGTCGGTGGATAATATATTACATAAAAAACTTGGCCACTGTGATCGCACCATAATCCCATATTGCCCGCACTTCAACCCACCTGGTCAAGTTTTTGATCGCCACCAGATATAAGTGGACCAGTTAGCTCCCATTGGCAGAGGGCAAACAAAATCAAGGGAAACCATATGCCAAGAAAAATGTAGTTTCACTAATTGGTATTAAGTCTTCTGATGAAACAGCTTTTCCACTTGGCACTGGTGACAGGAGGAGATAGTATCAAGCACGTCAAAGTTCATGCTTTTCCAATTATACTGAGGGCGCAACAATTCCAATATCTTTTGCACTACCATGTCTGACTGCCTTGTGGGTGCTCATGATAATGCTAGGCTATGACAAGGGTCATGGGAAGTTCACCGTAGAATCACCATTCCGATTGTACAATTCCCATTCCATTGGAAGGTATTTTCTCAAATCTCATTTAACGCTTTTATAACTTGGGGCAGTCCATCATCATATTTCCCGCTGAGCATATTATTGTAAACCACATTGCTGAGATCTGCCGTCATGGCAATGGTTGGCAATCTAAATAAGCAGCTTGCGTTGATATGTTTTGCTACCAGTTGGTGGAGGATTTCAAAGACATACGCCTGCAGCTTAAGAGCCCATCAGGCTAAACGCCCTTCAGGCTCCTTGAGGTTCTGTAACCAGCTTTGCAACGCGTGATCCGATATGACTTTGAACTTTACCCATGTAAATATACCTGAAATTGCTTATAAGCTTAGATTACCACTAGGCACTCTCGCTAGGTCACAGTTTATTAGTCATGGAAATTCAAGCTTCTACTGCAGTACGCCACTTGGTGCTCTTCCCCCTTTTCATCTTTTTGGAATAAAACCGCCCTTACAACGGAAAGGGATGCATGCATCTGAACAATGAACACTTTATTAAAGTTTGGATATTGTAACACTGGCATGCTGATCAGCACTGACTGAAGTGTGTCAAAGGAGCACTGACAGAGTTCCCTCCATTTGAACATGACATCCTTCTAAAACAACTCGAATACCAGCCCCTCAATACAGCTGAAGTAAGGGATGAAGCGCTGGTAATAGCTAAACATTCCCAAAAATACCTGTAAGTTGCACTTACTGTTTGGTGTAGTCATTTTTCTGATAGCCTCCATATTGGATGGCTGTGGTTTCAGCCCCTTAGAGTTTACCATAAACCACAAGTACTCCAATTGGTTCTTGAAGAAGTTACAATTTATGAGGCTTAATCTTAATATTCACCTCAGCAAGCCGGCGGAATACTGCTTCTAGATAACAAAGGTGCTCAGAAAAGGTTTAGGAGAAAACATTGATATCATCGAGGTATATGAGGATGTACAACAGCTTCAGGTCGCTAAGGATAGTGTCCATGGCTCGTTTGAACATAGCTTGGGCATTACACGGCCCTTGTGGCATATGGGTCGGTTGGAAAAGCCTATTGGATGCGATAATAGCGCATTTCTTCTGTTCTTCCATGGACAACTCAATTTGACAGTAACTCAATATCAGAACCATTGCCAAGAAGTAAAAAGCTCCTCTTAACCAATCAAACATATCATTAATCCAAGGCAAGGGATACAAGTCCTTTTTAGTAATACTGTTGAGCTTCTGGTAGCCTTTCACCACCCGGTTGGTAAAGTCTTTAATTTTTAAAATCAGAATGGGCGAAGCCCACAGACACTTGGACGGTGCAAGAATCCATTGCTCAAGCAACTTTGATAATTTCTCAATGACAATGTCTTAAGCTTCCCTCAATCAGCTGATTAACTGATATTGATGAGAGGATGATCCCCAGTGTTCAATCAATGGTCCACCCCCCAAGCGAACCCTAAATTGTGATTGTTAATGGTGAAAGTATCATTATACTTCTGAAATAAAGCTATTTCTTAGTCTTTTTGTTCTTCTGATAACCCCATTAAATTCTCCTGCGGTACCACCGTCATCACGATGGGCTCTGACTTGACGGTTAGACCAAATTCATCCAGTGACCCAAACTTGTGAGCCTGAAGGACCTCCTCAACAGGGCTAAGTATAAATACGCCACTATCTGGTGTCAGCGGATTTTCATTGGTTCATTATGAAGATTCGCTAACAAAACCTAGATCTCCTCATGGCTATGAGTTTAATACCAGGAGCCGCATGAGGCTCAAGCCAAGTTTGCTGATAGGGCCCAATGACCTCCTCATAGAGCCTGTCTGGAACTTCCACCTAACTCAGTGTTCACTAAGACTTGGTGTCCTGAAGTAATAGATATAGGCCCAGCAGCTCGGAGAGGTAGCCCTTGATATCTATATATCTACTGGGGAAGGGCCCAGGTTTTGCTTTTTAGTTGATGGTAGCAAAGTGGAATTACCCCGTCGCTATATACAAGGTTGATATGCCCCATGTGCACCAGATCCTTTGGCACTCTGGTAGAGGTAAAGTAAATTGGGATTTGCTGCCACAAAATTTCGAAGGTCTCCTCCCTCATATCAATGACTTCACTGAAGTGTTGCACGAAAGCAGTTCCAATTAGCAGGTTGTAGTTATTGTTTGGTAGCACTATCACCAGACCTACAACGATAATTGAACCAAAACGCAAAGGTAGCGCGCTGTAAAACCCTCAGAGACTGTGCTTTATGCTCCAGCGGTCCCATAAAATATTTGATGTTCCACATCAGGCTTTAATGTCAATTTCTCCATCAACTAGTAGAAACTATGTTGATTGGAGAGCCTGTATCTATTATAACGTGAACTCTATTTTTTTCTACAAAAATGTCACAGTATGTACACTCAGAATAAGAAGGATATTGACTGTTTAATATGTGAACATTTGCGGGATCATTTTCTAAAAGGAAACTCATAATCCCTTCACTGACTTTATGGTATTCTTTAACAATAGCGTCTACTGGAAGGGCGACTTTTACTCTTTCAGGGTGGTGCATCTGCGGCTGGATCCAGATTGTCTGAAGAATCTTAATCAAACATTTGACAGGCATAGGGCTTCGGTTGCTCCTGAGGTCCATCATCCACCACAACCTTGGCTTGCGCCTGTGTCAGTACGTTCACTCCTCCAACTAGATGCTGATATAAAATCCCATCATCATATTGAGGGACTTCCGCTGGATATAATACAATTGATTCAGGTGGGACGTTTGGGTTTGAGCTAGTGGAGGTAAGGAGTCCTATCTCTACTCCGCTCTATATTTTCCCTGGCAGTATTGATCATGCTTCACATAATGAACCTGATGGTTTGGGCAACTCCGGGCAAGTTGTGTCAGGCGACCACATTCAAAACAATTTACCCCGTAGGGTCTGCGTCCTTGGTTCTCATTAAAAGGTCCAGGCCAGTAATTTTGTTGCCATTTGACGTAACCAGGGCCAGGTCAGTAGGACAATTGCTGATGTTTGGCGTAATTAGGTCTGAGTCAGTAGTTTGGCTGTTGACGATTTTCATAAGTAGGACCATAGCAGAAGTCAAACTGCTGGGTGTAACTCGTCCAAGGGCGAGGCGCATGACCATAATAAGGATGGAGGTAACTAGTCAGAATCTGGCCAGGACATAAGAATCCCCCCAAATAAGAGGATCCAGTGATAATGGCTGTGTTTTTCCACTCTTTATTGGCAGAGGGAAATTAGCGGATATATGATGCAAGAACTATACAAATTTTATCAGGGTGACGTCACCGTCCAAAATCAGAGAAATGACATTGTAAAGCCTACAGTATGGCTTCACAACACAGAAGTCATTGTGATGCTCAAGTCGGCTTCCTCTAAAATGCCTGCCTCAATTAGCACATGAGCTTCCGCCATAAAATGTTCAATGAACACCGTAAGGGTCTCATTATGGTGGAATCCAATAGTCAAGAACTCTGCTTTCCGCTTCAACATTTTGAGATTACCCTGTACAGCCGCAGCAAAGTATTTTTTTACTTCTTTGTATGTAACAGAGCTGCTTGGAAGATAGCAGGTGACTTAATCAGCACTCCCTACATCCAAGGCAGAAATTTACAGTTTATCTTTATGCCAATATAAGGCGCATTTTGCTGCAAACTCAAACTGTTTGAAGAAACTGTGGATATTCTCATTGTGGCCAAATGGAGGCAGCTAATAAATACAGACCTCTCCTCCCGCTCATAAAAACGACCTTTGGGACCTGCTGAGGATTGGGTCAAGATCCATAAGCGGTCTTTTGCTGAGGAGCTGGGCCAGTAGATGTAAGTTGTTCACTTATTTGAAGGTAACATGGGACTCTTCAGTGGGCAATACTTCCATCGCTTGGGGTAATTGACTCTAATTAATAAATATATCCAGAGCTGCCCTCCTGGAAGTAGTTGCTCATTCCAATGTCATATTCCTCATTGTATAGTTCTCCTGAGCAGCCCTTTGTCATTCCATTCTTCCTAATGAGAGGGCTGAAAGGTACCATTCAATTTCTGTTCTTCACAATGCAGTCATTTGGTAGTGTCATCCAAGAAATTTGCGAGTTGCTTATTTTGTTGTCCCAGTATTTGCATTTGGCTAAACGTGCTGTCAAGCTGGTGCATAACGTCGTTCCACTCCTGTAGAAGAAGTTCATCCTGTTTTTTGAGCACCATTACTAAAGCGAGTTTGAGTTCCTTGTATTTGGCTGGCGCATTGTTTTGTGAAGATTCCCCATTAAAGCAGACCTGATGTGAGATGACCGGCGACTGGAGATTTTTTTATTCCTAGTGGCTGATCAATGGGCCCCATGTAGTGAGCACCACTGTTTAAAACTTTGATAATACCGTTAGGATACACCATAAGGGTCGCATAAGTCAAACCCACTGAACAAAGGACTGATGATTTGAGGATTGCCAGTCATCTGAACACACTTGAAAATGTAATAAAATATGGAGCAAATGCCACAATAACATATTTATTTATTTAATAAATGCTGCGGTTCTTAGCTGTTCCTCTATCCCAAAATTACTAACAATCCTCCCTTTCATTAGACTCATATTACTTATGTATCAGCAACTTTATATGATACCGTTCTCATGGATTAGACTAATCGGATTACTGTATTCTCATTAGTTTCAGAATGGTATTCTTAAATGCTCTTTTGCCTTAGTTCGAGGTGATGTAAATAATAGTTTACAATTGTTGACATTTACTTATTGCCTTAATTTTAGGCGAGCCATAGATAACCCATTATAACCCAATGTTGCATTAAAACAAGATGCTCAAATACTGGTAAATACTCATCCTAGTTGGCAGATTCTCGCCAATCTGCCATAACTCTTCAGGGCTCATTGTCCAGTCATATCAGAGTCTCAACACAGCTGAAGTTTGGAATAAAATGTCAGTAATACCCAACCTTTCTAAAAACACCTTTATATCCCACTTAGTACTAGGCTGAGTCTTGGTTTGGATGTCTTTCATCTTGGCTTGTTGTTATCTGAGTCCCCTAGTGTCTACCACAAACCCAAGGTATTCTAATTGATCTTTTAAGTAGTGGCATCTTCAGGGCTTGATTTTGATGTTAGCCTCAGTGATCCATTGGAATACCTCTTCCAAATGATTGAGATGCTACAAAAATGCTTGAGAGAAGACATTAATGTTGTCAAGGTACACCAGGACACATACCATCTTAATATCACCTGAAATAGTGTTCATAGCCCTCTGGAACGTAGCCAGGTGTTGCACATTTCCTGCGGCATATGGTTGGGCTGAAATACCCTATGGAGGTGATCATTTACCACATTTTTCATTCTGCTGCAGGCAACTCAATATAACAGTACCTTAATATCAGTACCATAGCTGAGAAATAGCAAACGATGCCCAGGTGATCTAATGCATCATTGATTGTGGTATCAAATATGTGTCTCTCTTAGTGATATGGTTCAGCTCAAAATAGTTGGTTAATACCCAGTTATTGCTGTACTCCTTATAAAAATTTTACTATGGGCGAAGCCCAGGAACACTTAGATGGCTCTAGCACAACCTGCTAAAGCAGCTCCCAAATCTCATTAGAAACTACCCCTTATATGGCTGCAAGCAATAGACTGTCCAAGAAATAATAGTAGGGTGATTCCTGGTGTCCAGCTGATGGATGATGCCATGAGCACATCAGATCGTGATCATCAGCAGTGAAGAAATCCTAATATTTTTTGAATAAAGCTATTGCACAATTCTTCTGATCTGATAACCCAGCTAAGATTTCTTGTGGGTCCACCATAACTGCGCCAGACTGAGTTCCAGTGGGAAGAAGAGTCCATTTAACAAACTGAAACCATGGAAGCAGAGGGCCTCATCAAAGGGTTAAATGCAGATAGGACACCACTTGGTGTTTTTTGGACCCTCAGTGGTCCTTTTTTGTAGATTCACTAATAACACCCTGATTTATTCGTGTCCAGGTAATATGATGCCTGGGGACACATTAGGGCTTGAGGCTTGATTGCTGATAATGGCTAAGGACCTCCCTATAGAGCCCTGTTGGTATCTCTATTTCAAGCTTTGTGCCACTATAATTTAGTGGCCAGAGGAAATTAATATGGTAGCAGCAGATCGGAGCGGCAGGCCTTAGTACTCATATATCTGATGAGGGAAAACCCTGGTTTAATTTTTCAAGAGCTGATAGCAGACAGAGATCACACCATCACTTTATGCGAGACTAAATTCACATGTTATTGGAATTATTAGGTACACTGCTGGAAGTAAAATAAACGGGGATTCACTCGCCCAAGATTTTATAGGTCTCCTCAGCCATATCAACTACCGGCCCAAAGTGGCGCATGAAGGCTGCTCCTATCAGCATGTCATAGTTATTGTTAGGCAACACATTAACCGGTGCTGAGATGGCAATTGACCCAAAATGCAAATTCAGAACACTGTACACCAAATCCAGGACAGTGCATTCCGCCCCACCAGCCCCTATACCACACAGCGCTCAACGTCAGGTTTCAGAAGTAAAATAGCTACCAACATTATTAACACTATACTAAATGGGGCGCCAGTGTCCACATCACTCTAACTTTGTTTTTTGCAACAAATTTTGTTACAATATGTACATTCAAGATAAGACGATTGTTATTTAATATGTGAACATCCAAAAAAACTCTCTTTTTAATGAACTGCATAATACCTACTCCACCTTTAGGCTATTTTTTTATATAGCATCTACCAGGATAGTGACGTTTAATCCTTTAAGCAAAGGCGCGTCTGACGAGGGTTTAGGTTTGTCAGAAGTGGCTTGCTCTAAGATCTGACAGGCGTAAGGCTTTGGAGTTTCCTGGAGTCCCTCCTCCATCTCAACCGCTTTGGCTTGTGCATGAGTTAGCATATGCACATTGTTGTCTGTTTGCAGATATAATAGTACATAATTGTATCAGAGGTCCTTGGTGGGTAGAAATTTGTCAGGATCAATTAGACTTTTTTAATTGAACCAGCGGAAGTAGAGGTTCCCATCTCTAATCTGCCTCTTTTTTTCTTCTTGTACTCGTCAGGCTGCATGACAAAACTTGATGCTTAGTATAACAGTTAAATGCAATATGCCCAAAATGACTTCAAGATAGCAGGTTACTCCAGAAATTTCTCAGCCCTAAGTATCATTAGAAGGTCCAGGATGAGGGTTAACCGCAGGGTTGTAACTTTCCTGAGAACGAGGCAGATATTAATAGGACGGCTGGGGATTGTTCATCTAAATCAAAGAGGGATAGTTCATGCCAAGCGAAGAAGGAGGCACCATGGGGGCAATTGCAGGATTCCATTCAGGCAAGGAGGTCTAAACGTTATAACTAAATGTTGCAATTAATTGCCTTTTTGATCAAAGGAACATCCCCTTGCAAGACAGGAGCCATCATGTTATACAACTCATGGTGTGGTTTCACCACTGAGGTCATTGCGATTCAAATGTCAGTCTTGGATAGCATTCACACTTCTACCAAGACGTGCTTCTCCAAGGTGAACCATTCAACAAAAGCCATCAGAGTCTCATTCTACTGGAACCCCATTGTAAGAAAATCAGCCTTTTGCTGGGACATTTTTCTATGCACCAAAGAAACTCAAAACGGTATCCTTAAATTCTTGGTAGGTGACTGAACTATCCTTCAAATGTCAATAAACTTTGTCGATGCTCTTGACGTCTAGGATAGCTATCAGCAGCTTGGCTTTAAGATGGCCCAATGCTCATTCCACTACAAACTCAAACCATTTGAAGAAACAATGTATTTTTCCATCCCAATTGAACGGAGGCAACTTGTCAATGTAAACGTCCTCATCCTGTTTGAAGCTACAAGCTCTTGGGGCAAACTGGGGCACTGCTCATGGGGCATAACTTGCCTCTTAGCGAGGGGAGGGCATGGAAGTAGTAGTAGAATTCAGATTGTCCACAAGATTAGAAGCAGCATGTCCCTCTTCCACTGGCAACACTGTAAGATGCGAGGAGCTCTATTTGGTGTGACATAAAAATCCCGAAATTCCGCTAAATATGCACTGACTCACACGTCTTGATTGGTTGGCAAATAATTCCGCTACGCCTTCTTCAACTTAGTATTTACCATAAGGCTGCGATCATACACTTTCATCCTCTAATTGTTGTCAGCTTCCCCACAGGGCTATGAGGATATATGGTGTCAGATTTTGTGGTTGACTAAAAAAACCTTTGACAGCCTACATATTGGGCTGGTTTCCCTCCTAATGCTTAAGCTAATAATTTAATTAAAACCTATTGCAATATCATGTCTTGGGATGATTATCACAATGTGGATTTAAGTATAATTAGAAGCTTGGGAAAAAACTCCGCATATTTAGGCTAATCTTCTCTGTAACTACTCAATCTGGGCCAATCAACTCAAAGTCAATATAATCTAATTATTATATCAGTAGCTCATCCAAATACATTCGCACAGTTGGGCTGATTATTGCTGCCCCAAACCTTGGCAACTAGTCCAACTAATTGGTAAAGAATTAAGAAATTATCTGCAAAATTGTTTGAGACTACTCCAAAGTTAACATTTAAAAGTACCATGGACAATCAGATGAACAAAAAACATAATCACTTTCCTGCCTTAGGGTGAATTTTGTATGTCAGTACATGTAATCGGCACAATAGCACTTGCACATGGACCGTCTAAATGGGAGTACCTAGTGCTATTGAGGGGACAGTTGATATCCCGTTTAGGGAGTCATTTTTGTCAGCTGTATGATGAGAACATGATTGACTATCAAAGTATTTTTAAATGTTGATATGTGTAACTGGCACAATAGCACTTGCATATGGACCGCCTGAATGGGAGTACCTAGTGCTATCAAGAGAGGCCTGCCAATGGCCCAATTAAGGGTATGCCATTTATTTGAACCGACCACAAAATCTCCCAGAATCCGTATTTTATCAGCAGTATGACAAAACTCATTTTGAGATGATCTTAGGACCATTTTGTACGCTCATTGTTGTTATTTTTGTACCTGAAATCCTCCCAATTTTGAGAGTATTTTGCCACCAATGAACTAAAGAAAAGGTTTCAGTTCAAGGGCCAAACTGAGGTGAAAATATGTGAGATTGCGTGCTTGAATGTGGCCAGGAGATGCACTAGAGGTATAAATACCAGTGCCTGGCCTAATGAATAATTATCAAATAATCTAGTCTAATAAAGATCTATTTTATTTTATATTCTTTCTGGTTTGTATTTTAAGTCACTCTTGGAGAATGTTGCCAATATGGGGTCTCAGGATCCGTAGCTTAAAAATTTTCCTTCCTCAGCCAAAGTTCTTGATTATGGAGGGAAAATCCAGCCCAAAATCGGCCAGAAGAGTTGGACTATTTGAGGATGCCTAGTGAGTTTCCAAACAGTCTAAATACCGTAAGCCACTGGCAAAATTGAGGATCCATCAGCTAAACTTCAGCCCAGTTAATTGTGCAGGATTAATTAAAAAAGCGAGCAATCCTCAAATTTTGACATATGGTAACCTTCATTTTCTGCTTTACACATTGCAGCCAAATCAATAATATCTTTGAGGTATACTAATATTTGCCTGTTCTGCCAGTTGGAAACATGAAGTTGACAAAACACTTCTTTAAACTGATCCATTGAAACTTTAAGCTCATGAGGAGCTCAGCTTAGATTCTGCATATTGTATTCAAAGCGATCTTGATGTCAGAATACTGCGCTGATTCAATAAGCTAGGATGGTTCCCATCCAGGATAAACGGATTTGCCATGGTCCAGATAGCTTAGGTACTTTTTGGTTGCATCAGCGAGCCCCTGTAGTGAGCACCATTATATAAATTTTAGTGGAATAGTTTGTAAAAAGCCAAATGTTTGCACAGGAAGTATTCCCACTGATGCAAAGGAAAGATGATATGAGGATCATTGTTTTCCAATTAAGCATAATAAAATTAAAATGGGTTCAAAGGCTTTAACAAAAAATATATCAAACGGCAGAGTCCACTACCATTATTTCTACAATATACACTGTATAATCCACTATGTGTCGTCAACTAAAAGACCTCCTTCTCCCTTCTTCATTTCCTCCTTTTACTCACCTCTCCAGCCACTCTTTGGCCCATCCACACAGTTACTCAGCTTCCAAATTCCACGTGCTCGTCTCATAATTGAAAGTTTCACCAGAATTTTCATACTTTGGCTGAGGTCAAATTGCTTATTATCAATCCATATCAAGTTTATTAAATATCAAATGCTCTAAACTAACTTTGGTGAATAACTGATGATCTGCCATCAATAATATGCTTATTATTCATTAATAAAAATTTCCTGACAAATCCTATGGTTCCAAGCCTATGCTCCAATTGTGGTTTTAGATAGCACCAATTGTCTCGCTGGCCCTCGTGCATTTGTGACAATTTTATTCTTCTGTTGTGACACCCACTCACATTACCCCATGCCATGATCAGATCTTCCCATGATCATCCCTTCTGGGCACACGTCAAAACAGATGTGCCATTTGCCCCCTATGCTTTACTCTTTACATTTAGAGCACAATTGTTCAGCATTTTTTGCTGAAGCTGCCTCTGATGCTCCCACCTCTGGTGTTAGCCCTATTTTTGATTTTACTGATTTTGCTTAGGATCAGTTCTCTAAACCCTACCCTTGACTGCCATATGCGCTGCTCACTCTTCTCTGCCCAACCAAGGTTCAATCTGCCTGACTTATTCCTGAGCAGATGACAGCTCACGTACTGGCAGAATTACCATGATTCACAGTGCACAGCCTATTAGCATTTGTCATCCAACCAACTCCTGTTGCTGGCCCAGCGCTGGCAGGAGATAATCCTTTTGACGCCCACAAATGGATTAATGATGCTCAACGTGCCACAGAATTAAACCAATCTTTGACTGTTGAGAATTCTTTACTCCCCCAATATAACTCCCAACAGCCGTTTCTGTCCTTGGAAGGGTTTCCCAGTCTACAAAACTATTCATAAAAAGGCTGTTAAAGCAGCCACTGCCCCCACCACTCCCTCCTCCATCCATCCCTCCATACAACGATTAAGTCACTTTGCAAGGGTTTTCACATACTTAACTTCCCTAAATATTTCACAGAAAATCCCAATTCGGAATATAGAACTAGAATTTGCAGCTGGATGCATGTGCATTGCCATGGCGAGAGCTTTGTTTTACAACAAGAACTACCCCCAAACCCACCAATGCATTAAATCAATTATTTGGGTGCCTGAACTTATAACCTTTGCTGAATATCAATTTGCACAATATATCAAGGCAAAGCACATCACTGGCCTCAATGATTAGGATAATACTCACCTCTTTCACTTTCTGTCCCACGCCTCTGACTCTCCAACCCCATTTTTTCTGCTTTTGCCAACCACCTGAAACCCTCTAGACGAAAATCCTTCTAATAAGATGCTTAGGCTATCGCTGCAGCACCATGCTAAGATTTTTTTATCTAAAAATATATTTGTTTAGCACAAATCAAAATAAAGATGCGTGGTGAACCCCACTTAGTTAGGCACCACTATTACTAAAACTAAATCAAGGTAAATGTATTCAGTATCACATAAGTGAGATTCCCATCTAAAATTCCTTAAAGACAAATAACAGAGAAGGCCTTTGAGACATTTTTATTGCCATTGAAACCTGTGTACCTGGAGCAACTACTAGACCACAATAATGAGATGTATGTGTTAATATTCTAGCTCAAATCAAAGATTTGAGTAAGTATAATTTTGGGTTTGAACCAGATCTAAAGATTTGGTTCTAACTTCTGTTGGGGATAATCCCCAATAACCCTTAGAATCCCCCAATATTGGAGTCTAAACCTGATCTAAAAGGCAATGTAAACTTGTTTGACAGAAGTAACTAGAATGTCACAAAATTCTTATTGAAATTTAGCATAACTCTCAGCTTAGAATCACTTGGACTTTCCCCAAGAATAATTCCCTGATTCCCATATTTTTTTAATGAAAATAAAGTTTACGTTATATTTTATCAATTATTTTTGGGACCAATAATTAATAAGCAAAATATACACGGATACACCAATTAAGGATTATTCTCCCTTATATGATAACCCAACTTACTATATCAAAGTACAGCTAATAAATAGCCTTTTACCTGGGGCTTCGTTATACTAAACTTGTTCAGATGGGTGGATTATATCTCCTTTGTCCTGAAAAAATTGGTGTACCCTGCCATGTCACCTTGAGTTCCCAGCAAAATCATTCTCATAATGAAAGAAATTTTAGCTGCCCTACCCTCTTTAGTATGAGGGTTGGAACAGTTGTGCTTGCCACAAAGCAAGATCAACTTGAGCTCTAGAATACTATGATTAGTTTAAAAACTGAATGAAACAACTAATACTGTTTCTCAACACCAAAATGGCACTTAGGCTGCCCAGAAGTGAGTAGATTTAGAAATTGAAAATTTAATAAACTATGGAGTAACATGAAGCCCTCCTTATTCAAAATATTTGGGAGATATTTTTCCTATCTAGTGAAAGGGCCGCTTCTGGTGTCAGTCCATGTCGCTTGGCCACCAACCCTTCCCAGTACCACGTTCAAACCCTCTATCAAGGACAAGTATGTCATGGGAGAAAGGAGCATTTAAATCTTATTGTACTGCAGGAAAGTGAAATGGAGGAAGCTACTAAACACTTATGACACAGACATTTCACCAACTGCCTTAGGCGCCTAGCACAGGATATAATGGTACCCCAGCTAATGACCTGTTGCTCCTAGGACAAGGTCAAAGCTTTTTTTAATTCGGAGTTCGGGAGTACTTAACCCTAAACAACCAGAAACAGGCATTATGTGAGTCAGTCTTAAATCGATAGAATCCTACATTGAATTTGCCCACAGGTTTTATCTCAAGGCACAGAATTTGGTTGCTAGAAAACGCCTTATGCTGGAAAACACTACCTCCGCTTTTTTATTGGCCTTTAAACACATTCCTTACATCCAACTCTACCTTACAGCGTTAAAGCCTCACCTTACATCCCTCCTGCATATCAAGTAAGCTAATATGGAGATTACTCACAACCTGGTTAAACCTCCCATGTTACACGTTACTAACAATAAGTTGCAGTCTCAGGTTTTAGCTACAATGTTACCTGTCTCTCCCAAATCCAAAATATTGAGCCTTTTGTAAAGGAGCCCCCCATATTTCAAATCACTCTTGTCATCTTTTTCGCCATGAGGCAGTAAAAGATTGGTCAGCATAGGGAAAAAGGCTCCCTCTGCTGACGAAACTTGAGTGCCTCAATCTACCTGTTCTATTACTAGTATCTCAGGCTGCTTCATACTAGCTGCTCCTGCAAAAATCAACGTCCATCTTACTATCTAAGGAGATAAGGACTTTAAGCTGTCTTATTTATATATTAGAAATTACCCAATAGCATCCTTACAGTCAGCTTCTCTAACGAGATACAAGCTTTAACCAACAAAACTTTTAAAAAGATTGACAATCCCTAAGCCTGGCCACAACAAAATCTTCCACTAACCTCGCTACAATTCCCTACTGATAGTTTTTTAGCCATTAATTTTTAAATTCAGATCTATGTTGGTACAAGTAGAGGTAGTCATTTACAAGGAGAAAGTCTTGGTTATAATTGATATTGCCTCTCTAATTAACAATATAACCTCATTAATTATTTAAAAAATCAAATTGTCTTTGTACTTTATCACAAAGCTGTATATAGGATGGCAGGGAATCAATCTCTTAAGACTATTGTGGTGTATGCTGCCTTACAAAAAATTCAGAAAACTCTTGATTACTGTCATGGCTGGAAAATGACATTATCCTTGGGACCAACGTGAGAGACAAAGATGCTTGTAGGGAGGCCAAGAAGGTGAAGTTAGCAGGCCTCCCTGACCTCAAGCATACCATAGTCCAACGCTGGGTGAAGGAAAATATACCCAAGTTGGTCCAATGGAAGCAAGCAACTTTTGGCCCTGTATGAGAGTAGTGGCGTTAAAACAAACTAGCTTTATTACAATGGAAAAATGGTTTGCTTTGGTTTTTGGGTGAACGGGATTTTAAAACTATTTGGTTTTCTCACTTTCCAGCTCAAAAAGTCATTTTTAAATCAATCACCCAATTATGGTCAATTACCTAATATATCATTTTGCCTGATGGAAGCATGCGCCTTTTGGCACGCTGCATCTTAGACCCGCTTCACTCAATTGATTGTTTGCCCAAATCCCTTAAATTTCTCATATTGAGACCAATCTCTACTGTTGGCTGACTTCTCCCTATCAAATAAACCTTTGATAAGTAAACCATTTCCCTATTTTATGTTATTTTTGACATTCCTGTGTTTGAACCTCTTTGGGCAGGTCTCACGCTCCATCACCCTTTTGATTCCTTGATTAAACTATCCGCTTGTGCACTGTTGAGACACCCAGGTTCCAAAAAACCTAGGATGCCAATATCAGACCACTTATTGCACTGCGTCACTTATGTCTGTTACTCACTATAAGAATAACACTATTTTTCCTAAGTTATTATTGCTTAAGCACTCTTTGCTGGGCTCTTTTAACGTTTGTACTATTGGTTAGTTCCCTAGCGTTGACCATGTGCACCGCGCACTACCACGCTGGGAACAGGGAAGTTAAAGACACTCTCCTTACAATTACCACTCCCATGATTGGGTTAAAAACAATACTTATAGATTTCTTATTGAATTACAATTAATGAGTGAGTTCAACTTTATTGTTAATAATAAGGAAATATTTCTCTCTTAAGGTATTGGATACCATTAGTATTTGATTTCCTAATCACAAATAAAGGGCAAAAAATTGAACCTGTCCCATCAGATACCCACCTCCATTAGTAAAGTAGAGTATCAAAACTTGGGGTGTAAAACTAAGTTACCCCCTAAGGCTGTGGATGCCAATGATGGGCTATCTCTATACGCCCCCATCATTTAATATACCAACTAGTTCCCGAGCTATCAGGTTTTGGGGATTAAAATTCTTGTTCAATCTAACCAAGTTTTGTATTATAATGTCAGCCTAATCCTTCTATCAAAGAAGCGTTTCCATGTTCTTGATTTAAAACCCTGCCTATGATAAGCCTATCTCCATTTTTTAAAGATTTCTATGGATTAGACCTCCAAGTTTCTTAACATGTCCCCATCACCTATGCGAGATTTTATCCTATTGGAAATATTGTAGATGTAAGCAGTTTTGGCTCCCTACAAGATTAAGGGGTATATCATCTATCTGAATATAGCTCTGGTTGAAAGTAAAATCGTTAATAACCTCACTTCCAATGAACACAAGAATGCAGATACCTACTTTAAGGGAATAAAAATATCTTTGCATCTGGACCAGGTGATTATATGAAAATGTTGGGTGTTATTAACCAAGTTAGAACTGAAGGTCAAAACCATTTAAATCCTGAGCTTACCAAAAGTCTAAAGTCAAGGAAGCTCAAGTAGCTCTAGAACAAAAACAACTGCTAGAAGCCAGGATACCTGTGCCATCCAAAAGCCCATGGGCTTCTCTGCTTTTATTAATTTCTAATAAATTGTGGGCACTGATTGTTATGGATTAATGCTGAATAAATTCCATAACACACAAAGAGTTATCTTTTACCTCATATAGATGATTCCTTACGTTCATTGTCACGTTTTTAATATTTCATGGCAATGGATCTCACCAGAGAGTATTGGCAAATTGATTTATCCACATAGGACTGCAAAAAATGCGCTCTCATTTCTAACTAAGTATTATTTGAGCCTACACGAATGCTGGTGGGGTTATATTAATGCCCTTGCTATCTTCCAAAGAGCCATGGATGTCTTATTAAAAAATTATAGCGCTCTTGTGTGCTTAATACTGTCAGAATTTTAACTAGATGGATTCCTTCAATAAATGACTGTTATTTGGGATGAAATTGGGAATCCTGTGGAATGCTCTTTGACTGAATTTCGTAGTGTTTTGTATGATTGCTGATAGTTGCTCCCCAATTGGGTTAAGCTAAATACAGTATTCTGCTGAGATTGGAAGTTAGGATCAAGCAGAGCTAATTGATGGCCCAAATTAGGTTTATGGATCACTGGCAACTATTAGCCAAGGATAATCCATCTATATTATTTGTATAATATTGACAGAAACTGAAAATCCCAAGTTCAAGGTGGCAAAAATTGTTTCTGGCGCCCCATATTTGATAATAAAATATTTCCTGAGAAAGGCAATTCCCCAATTGATTGTCTAGGAGGGTCAAAACGTGTTGTTGGCAAGAAGCTGAGTTATTCTGAGTTATCAAGCAGCTTATAATGGCTCCAGTTCATAATTACTAAGTCACTTTCAAATTGAGTTTTAATTTATAATATGATTTATATAACTCACTAGAGACTGAATGTTGAGGATGAACCAAAACTAATATTTGGTCATCAGGAAGGATGAGGGTGAGAGGGTTAACGCCAGGGAAAAGAGAAGCACAGTAGAAGAAAGAGAGAGAGGTTAACTGGAATCAGCGATGAGATGATAAGTTGGTAATGGGTGCAGTAGCCCTTTTGTAAATATAAATACCTGGCGCATCCCTCTCATTAACAATAACTTTTGTCTATTATCCCTTTTTGCTTAAGATTATGTTTATTCTTGATGTTTGGGGTTTAGGTTGGGGATCCTCAAATGGTGCAGGTGACATGAAAAGGGGTCGTCCATTGCTGCTGGCCCTGTCACCTAAGGCAAAACAGTAAGGGTCAGCCAGTCTTCATACTGGTTGTCCTGCTGACCAGCTAAGCCCACTGTCACCCAAAAAGCGATTTTCTGACATCTATTTTGACAATATAATCATTTTTTGCAAACTATTTAGATTACCTGGCACACCTAAGGAATTTTTTCCAGTGATTACATCAAGCATCCCTAAAGTTTAAGCAAACTAAATGTTTCTTTTTTAAAAGAAAAATGTATTTTTTGGGCCATAAGGTATGTAAGGACGGAATATCCCTGATGGATGACAATGTTATGGTCATTTCTAAGATGCCCCCTAATCCCTACATGAAGTACAGGTCTTTTTATGGATGGTGCAAAAATTATCGCCCGTTTATTCCACAATTTGCTGAAACTTCTGATCCTTTAGTATATCAGTTGAAGAATGGAATTCCCTTCTAATGGAAAGAGGAGCAACAAAAGGCTTTAGACCTTTACGTGTAACATTCTCCCAATCTCCTGTACTTGTGCATCCTAATTTAAACACATTTTTACTTTTCTTGATGCTAGCAATATAGCTATAGGAGCTATATTATCCCAGCACGACGAAAATTTGGTAGAGCATTCCATCACTTATTGTAGCAAAAACCTGTCAAAATCTAAACGTAACTATTTTGTTACAGAGCAGAATTGCCTGACAGTATAATTTACAATAAGCCTTTTTAGCCTTATTTATATGGTACCATTTTACCATAATTACCAACCATAATTCATTGTGATGGCTTCAATAAAGGAAGGATCAATTTAAAAGATAAGCTCAATTGGCTATAAACTTCAAAACTACGACTTTTCTATTATCCAAAACCAGGACCTATACATCAAAATGCGAATTGTTTATCTTGGAACATGCTATCATTAACTGATCCTGAGAAATATTGACTCTACGATCTATTAACTCAACTTCATTCAGGAAACGAAAAATCCCTAACTTTTCAAAAAGGATTAGTGAAATGTTGACAGATATCCAGGCTTAAAATGGAAACCTGTGAAACGTGTGTAAAAAATAGTTATCCTACATTTGACCTTCATCTCGCACAGATGTTATACTAGAGGGACATCTGCAAGTCACCCACGGAGGAGTTCAGAAAACTCACCAGTGGCTCAAGAACTAATGTTACTGAGAAAAATTCTCTTACCAAACTAGATTGCATTAGAGTCATGTCTGGTGTGTAAAAGTCAGACCAGAATTAATCCCCAATCCCAACATCCAGTAATTCCTTTCTGTGAACAATTTCTTACTATAAGTATTGATGTTGTGGGACCAATCCTAAGATCATCTAATGACCATTGGTACCTCATTCTGTTTGTTGATAATTCAACTAAGTGGATCAAAGCTATACCCTACCCTCCACTTTGTAAAAGCTACCACCTTGTTCCTATAGAATCAAATTGTAATTCAACATGGGTGTCCTAACATAGTTTTCTCCAAGGATGGTCAGTATTTTGAATAAATGCTGGTGAATAAATTAACCAAATTGATAGGTTCCACGCAAGTGTTTCAACTCCTTACCATCCTGCACCCAATGTAATAGTAGAGCGTGTTAATAATCCATTAACCTTAATCCTTCAGAAAATGGCCTCGATTGACAATCTATCTTGGCCAATATATCTACTTAGTGCAATTCTTTCCTATTGAATAAGTTATCATCATATTATTAAGATGTCTCCCTTCTAAGCTCTGTATGGAACAAATCCCCTGACTGCTCAACAAAGTGCAAGCCATGTTGTATCCTGAATCCCCTAAGTCCCTGAAGATACTATGAGGAGCATTGTAAGTGAGATTATCTTACTTCAAGCCATGGCTTCCAAAATTTGTCTGCTACCACTATCAAGAAACTAATTGGTTTAGAAATAAGCATGATCCTATGCATAACTTTTAACTGGGTGGCTAAGTCATAGTTCTATTTTTGACCTGGTTGAGATAACAAATTTAGACAAAATCTCTCAGGACCCTGTAAAATTATTTATAAATGATGGAATAACCACTCTATTGTGGAGTTCACACAGGAGTCTTTGATCAACAAGATACACAGTCAGTTTCTCTGGCCATTCTTCCCCCTATGCGCAGATCTAGAATGGGGCGTTGTCTGGATTCTGGCTCAAATCAAATATTTGAGTAAATTTGACGTCAGGGTTTTAACATGTTCTAAAGATTCGGTCCTAACACTTGTTGGGGATAATCCCCAGGTAACTTTATTGAAGCCCCCAATATCAGGGTCCAAACCTGATTTAAAAGGCGATTAAATCCTGTTTGACAGAAATAATCAAAGTGTTATAAAATTTCCAATTGTAATTTAGTATAGATCTCATCTTGGAAGCACCTGGAGATTTTCCTTGAGAATAATTCCCTAATTTTCTATATAATTTTATATGAGAGAAATTAAGGATACGTTCTATTTTGCCATTTTTTTCGAGTAATAATAATTAATTACTAAAAGATATAAGGTACACCAATTAAGTATTGTCTTCCTTTATAATAGCTATTTTTATATTTAAGTACAACTATTGATATGCTTTCACTGGGGCTTTGATTTCCTAGACTAAGTGAATGGGTATAACATATCCCTTTTGTCCCAAAAGTCTGTGTTAAGTTTTTAGGCAAGATCATCTGAAGTCGATCTAAGAAATTACCTTTTACTCGCAAATACCATATCTCTTTCCTTTTTTGGTTCTTTGAGGATAAAAAATGTCAGCTTCAGGATGCAATTAAGTTACTCATTACCTACTTAAGGCCAAGTTGCTAATTAAATATGTTTTACTTAGGGCAACCATTATAACTATGGTCCTACAAGGTCCTTCTCATGTTCAATGCTCTATGCTAGCTCATATGATTAAATAAATTTGTGATGCTAAACGGCAAACGTTGAATATCCTCCTTCCTACTCCTGTTCCATACAAGGGCTCTATTAATTTTTGAGCCAAATTGTTTTTTCTATATTCTTGGTTCACTCCTAGGTTATTGGTTCACGCAGGTGGCAATTATGGACATAAGAATTGGCTCTCACAATTTTCACTCCATCTCAATCCTTTTATTAAATTTAAAGATTTTGATGTGACTAGGTCTGGTAGCGGCAAACATCTTCACTTAATTCAATTATGATAACTTACTACTATATTAGTAGTTTATACTCTCCCTATAAGAAGCGCATTGGGAGGCTGTGAATTCTAAGAGGTGATGTTATAGAAAATAAAATATCATAATATTGTCTTACGTTTATTAAAGCTTTTTAGATTTTTTTCTTTTATAGAGGTTTTTGGTTTATCCTCTTTTTTTATTTGTTTATATAATTCAAGACTTTAAGAATTAACTGAGGACTTGATTATTATCTCTCCATTTGAGCTTTTTATTGAATATTCGCCATCAACAATCTGAATATTACTTAAATGGCTAATCTATAATGCATAAACTTTTTTTGTTTAATCAAACCTTAGGTATTGCAATTAGTAACCTTCTTTCAATGCATTTTCTTTAATTACAAGTCAATTCTTGTATCATGATTTCTATATTGGTTTCTAAAATTTGATATATTGCGTTAAAAATACAAACTACTTCAAAATTTGATCTCTTTGCTGCGATAAACAAGCTTTCTTCAATAAGTAGGCCAACGTCCCCTAAGCAGATCACATTATCTTAAAGCTGTATATAAAGAGCTACGCGGTATAAAAGTCCTATGACTCCAGGTATAGATATCTCTACACCAGAGCAACAATTTGATTTTCATTATTATAAACTTAAAAAAGTAAAAAAGTGCATAATTTAAAATATTATAGGAAATTTATAGTAAATTGTTTGGCCACCAAAAACTGTATCCAGATTTGAAAGTCAATTAGCTAACATTACAATAGATATTGAGAGCTAATGGTATTTAGTTTGGGATAAAATTAATAAGGAACATCTTGTGAAAATTCAGAAAAAGCTACCAGAATTTAAAGTCCTCTTCTTAAAATTGGCTTAATAGCCAGGTAGTGATTCCAATATTTCACAATAGATAATAGGAGCTAGCATTAAATCCTCAATGAGTGTTACTGGGTTGGGAGCTTCTTGAGGCAATTCCTGATCCAGGTCTTATTTATCATATTACTATTATAAATTGGATAGATTGATTGTTTAATTCAATAAGTGTATGGTCGTCTGTCACAGCTATCAAGCTGAGAAAGGACCTAGAACCCTCTATAACTACTAGGTGTACCAATCCTAAGGCTATGCTCATTACTAAGCATGATGACTTGGGCATAATTTGGATGAAAGATGAGTGGCGGTGCTCCAACTCGTTTAATCCTCTTAATAACACATATGATCCCCAATTCAATACCCTTTGTTATCTAAGCAGATAGTATATGTTGAAATCAAAAAGCATTGCACTAAGTTTAGAAGTTTAATTTTAGCAGAAAATATCTGAGAAGTGTTTTCTCCAGACAGAGGGATCACCCAGCAGCTCCATTATCTGGGATTAATTAATACCTAGGGTAACCCCAAATATGGTATTTTGTAAAGTAGTAGTAGTACAAATTAGACATTGAGCAAGAAGAATACACAGCGGAAATTTGTAGCATAAACAAATCTGGAGTTGAAAAAGCAAACTCAGATAATCACAATAAAAATTTCACAATCAAAAATCAGAAGACAAGACCATCTAGTACTAAAAAAAAAAAAAAAAATCAGAAGACAAAAAATTAACTACAAGAATTATATTAATGGAGAAGAGGAGTGGTAGCTTAGCGGGGTGGTTCCAGAATTCTCAACTTTTTTCTCTTGCAAACATCACTCTTAATTCAAAAGTGACTAGACCAAGCTTAGAGAGAATATCCGCCCGCCAGTGAGTACTGCACATATAGAGCAGTACACCTTAGCCAAACCACCCATCATAATCATGTATCTCCACCCATCTGTGCGAAGCACATAGAAACAGATGGATTCCTTGCGCCAATTACTATTTAATTAAGAAGTACGTCAAGATGAATGAACCATCTGGATAACTTCCAGCTCACCAAGGCCCCATACAATTAATAACTAAGAAGGACCAAACAACAAATACATGCCAAATAATGAATTGGCAGAACAAACGACAAGGAAAAGCTCAAACTTGACTAAGGGCCACAAAAAACCCTTGCAATAAGTGCGTACAATGGAATCTTATCCCCAGTATTGGTGTCCACTGGAAATTAACTGATAGTAGCATCTTTGATGAGCAAGGAGCGATTCTGAGGACAGCAGTGTTGGGAATATTCCCAACTGAACATAATCAGTAGAGGGGATCAGGGCCTCACAGGTTAAAACAATTTTTTGGAAAAACCAAAAGATCTGGATGAAGTATTGGTTGGATCTGAAACTGTCTTAGATTTTTTCAACGAAGATCAGCCGCCCAAACCTACAGGGCAACTACAAATAGGTTTTCTGCCAATACAGAGAAACCTACCAATGACACTCGGAATAATCACTTGAGGATAAGTCATAGACCAGTCCTGACAAAGACCATTCAGGGGGGAGAATGGTCCCTAACCAGAATTGATCTGACAATCTAAGCAACTCATTGGGCATGATCCCCAATAAACCATTGGGCGCAATCCCTGACAAATTCAAGTTGACAGAGGGAGCTAAACAACTTAAAATGATTGCCAAATCTGAATGGTCCATCAGGGACAATCCCAACACTTTTAAGTTGATTGAGGGGCTAAAATAGCCCATAATCAATCACTGAAGCAATATGAATCATTGGGGACCAACCTCAAAGGAGACAAAGTAATATCAGGGATCAAAACGGAAGGATCAGACATCCAGGAAAGTTTGGCTAAAAAATTAAAAGTCACTTAGAAGGGGCTGAAACCCTGACAGCGGTCAAGTCAGTGACCAGGACTCCAGTGAAATACACCTCCATTCAGACAGACATGCTAGCATTCCGTGGCATGTCCGCTCATGAAATTAAACAATGGAAGGCCTTTCAGTTCCCATATTCAACGGTGACTCAATGGGTCTCCAAAACATTAAACCAGCTATTGTGGCTATTTGGTGGGACCACAAGTACTCCATCGGGGTGGCCAAATGCTGGCTCATTACCCAAATCTCGATTGACATGGAAGTACTCTATAAGGCGTCATAGATTTGGACCAAAGGTTCCCTGGAATGGATGAAAATCCCCATGGAGAACAAGGTATTCAAATATGCAATTCAAGAAAGACTAGAACTGGCTTATTCAAAGGCCTGAATGGATTCTGGCATCAACCATCTAAGCACAATGGAATATGTCAAGGCCAGTATAACAGTGCAATCTGCTCAAGTCAGTGGGTGCTAGGCATTAATCCAACAGAACTAGCTGAGTATGTGAAACAATTCCCAAAAATCTCGACTGCCCTCAAATGGGCCTGACATATCATTCCATTAGACATGGCACTGGAATAGTATAATACCGCATTCTCCCCAGAGGAGGTGCTGCCATGGATCATGGCCAGGTCCAAGGCCACCAAGGCCTAACACTGGTCATACACCCAAATCCCACCGGCCACAGCATCAGACCTGATAAAGGCAGTCTGGACGAAGGAAAAGGCGGTGGTATGGGGACCCTTCTGGGGTTGGTTGCCGGAAGAGGCCAATAACTGGTCAGCCAATGGATTCACCCTGATAGAAATGAAATACTAGTTCCAAGCGGAGCAGTATGGACCTAGTACATGAATGAGCGGATCTTGGTGTGACAAAACTGATCCATGAAACCCTTCAAGGTTGAACTTTCACTATTGTAAATTAAAAATATGGAGCGTTGTTGCAGCAATCGCCAAAGCTGCAGGATGGAACTTAGCGGGATTTACCCCAGTGTCAACTCAACTGTGGATGGAACATGATATTTCACCACAGGTGGCAACAGCGAAGAAAGGAGTCACAACCCCAGACCTGGGCCAAGAATGGCTCAAAGCAGGGATCCACTTCAAGCCATCCAGGATTGGAAACAATTCTTTCTGGAACCGATGCTAGCTGCCCAAAATGCCTCTGAAGGTTTCTCCCCCTCTAAAGCCTTCCAATGGAGAAAGGCGTGAGTTCAGGCTGCCATGGCACGGATATTTACAGATGGGGGCTGGAATAGTGTCATGGTAAGGGACTGGTGCTAGAATAATTCAGTTACGGTGGAGGTCCTTCAAAAATGCCTACACCCAATGTGCAGCCTGAATCCGCCCTCAAGTGGTACTTACTGGGTTTCTCACTGATGGATGCCCTCAAATAGCAAAAACTCAAGTTTTCAGCACAAATGGATGATAGCATCAATCGCTGAGATATCAGCATCCACAAATCAAAGCATTTCTTAAACTGGTTTTCAGCCTCAATGAATTGGTAAGCTGGATTTTAAAGGGGAAGACCCCCACTGATGTGCCCAAACCTAGCGTGAAAACCCAGTTGTACAGCGCAGTGGCAGCACATACTGATGACAACACCTGTAATGGGGTGGGAAGCCAAATCAAATACATATGCCAGTTAATCAGCGGATGTTTTATGGACTGTCAAGCACCAAAACTTACTTAAAGGATGCTATCCAAATCCACCTGCAGCTATTGGAGGAGGAGTGGTCCGACCTGATAATGTCAATTTATCAGGAGCTTGATGAATTTCTAACGGGAGGGGATTTTGACCATCACTGGGTACCCAAATGGGGTTATATTATTATAGTTATCCCAGGTGAATTAGACTGCAAAAAACTCCTTGAAATCTGGATCAAATATAAGGAAATTTATCTGCAAATGGAGCTGAAAAATGCGCCAATTAAATAGCAAAGGTAGGTAACACTCCAAAACTTCCCAACTAATTGTGAAAGGGAGTGGGTACACAAAGTGATTCAGACCAGATTATTGTACTATGGGGAAGTATGTGAATTTTGGCAAGCCAGCAGCAACTACATTGCAAAGTGCCTCTGCCCCTAGACAGTGAAAGTGCCCTACAAACCGGCACCCTGGATGAAGCCAAACAAAATAGCCCTGTCCCAATTTATCCGCCTGCCTGGCCTAAACATGGTAGTGTACATTGAGCAGGAAGACCCCAAGCAAGTGTGCTGGTTCTGCTACCAAACCGGCCACACAATGGCTCAATGCCATCACCGCAAAGGAAAAACCACTCAGGAGTATAAATATGAACTGTCAGTGGGGTCATTAAGGTTGAAACCAAGACTTTCCTTCAACCAAAAGCCAGGTTATAATCTCGCAGAACATAATGGAGGTCGTGTACATGAAACGCCAACAACAAGAGTTGGACTTGGCACATAGGAAGCATGGGAGCAAGAAGCAGCCAAGCGACCAGAAGCAGATGATGAGCCATTCATAAATCCAAACCCCAAATCATACATAATAGACAAAGGAATGGGTTTTGAACCAACGGAGCCACACCCATACTAAACGAAATGGATGATCCTCAAGGAGAAACAATGGCAAAAGGCGAACCCAAAAAAATCCCATAAGAAGGGATGGATGCAGGATTTTGATAAAGTGAAATGGAAGCCTGACAAGTTAAAAGAGAATGCAAAATCAAAAAAATTGTCAGCAAAACAACCCAAGGATAATGGCAAAAATAAATTGATGCAACAAAATTGGCAAAGTTGCCAGATGTACACCGACTAGGAAATTGAGAGCAACCTACAAATCGAACTAAGGGGCGAGAATCCAAATGAAAGATGAGGGGGAATCTGCTGCTCTGCCAGTAGGGGACAAGGAGCACCTGGAGCCAACTATAAAACCATCCCCATTATCCATCGATAAGGAGATGGGGATGGCGACCAAATTCCCTGTGCACAGGATTCCCAGTAATATTTTCCCAGTTCTGACCAACTGGACCCTCAAGCTGAGCAATAACCCCCCACCCTCGACACCATCTTCTGCCAACAAACAAACCTCAGTAAGCAACTCGATCCATAACACAGAAAACACTAATCATTATACCCATGCGAAGGGCAGCCAGAAATGAGGATTGTGACCACAAATGCTTGGGGGATGGCGAGCATACAAACGAGGAGGAGGAACATGCACCATTTAAAAACTAATGATAATATTATCTTAATTTTTATTTCAGAAATGCAAGCTGGTAACCAAAAGGAAATAGTGCTGAGCTCAAACTGCAATGTGACAAACCACCCATGGTCCCGCCAAATAGGCTACCAAGCCCTCTGGATGGATCATGTGGCAATCATCGCAATGGATAAAAAAATAGACCTGGAGTTCGTGGAGGAAACTCATGCTGGAAGGATCTTGATAGTGACCACTACAAACAGGGAAACTGTCAAGAGCATTTTAGTGGTGGCAATCTATGCTCCCCTGAAGCTCCACAAAAACCGCATTTTTTGGGAATTTATATTGGAAGTGTTATCAGAAGTGATGACTGTAATAGCAGGAGACCTGAATTGTTGGACAAATGAAAGCTGGGATATGTTTTTGACTAGAGAAAGTCCCAACAGAAAGGCTGATAAGATTCTGGAATACCTAGTCAAATTGGGGATAAGCCTAACAATTGACAAAGTGGATGATGACATGGCCAACTTAATACAATGGTCATACAACTCCGCTGGATCCCCACAATCTGGATCACTCTTGGATTACATCCTAGTTTAATCAGATCTCAAGCTGATGACATCTAACAGTGAGGTCAGTATAAACACCAAAAGTGACCACATGGTCATCTGCATGGATATCAATATTGATGAACCCCTGAGTAATCACAAATGGCAGTTGGCACTAGACACGCTGAGGGATGGGGAATGGCGCCAAAAGATCAACGCTGGACTGGATCAACTGGTCGCAAATCTGGATAGCCACCCAGAGATTGACCTTCTGGAATGATTGACTTGGATCAAAGAAAAGATGAAGCATGATAGCATGAAGTTTAAAAAGTGACCACCTTCAAGCGAACTGCCACTGGGAAACAGCTGAAATATAAATTAGAGACCTTGAATCTCAACTGTCTGGACAGTGAAGATTGGGTGCGGATACTGAATAACACACAAAAAGTATTGGGCCCTAATGATGAAGAAAGTCTTGGAATGATGGACTAATGCAATGTACTAATATCAAAGCCTAGTGAAGACAATGACCAAAGAGGGTCTGGTGCTCCTCAAGGAAATATGAACCAAGGCTAGGATACATGAAGTAGAGATGGTCGGAAGGGGAAGTATCAATGGACCCATAAATGATCAAGTGCGAGATCAAACAGTTTCTATAGTGAACTTTTTTGACAACAAGAAATGAGAAAATTGGTGAGAAATGCCCTAATTGACCTGGCCAAGCTGGCACTGGGGGGCTGTATGCCAGAAGATGTCGCCAAGTTATCTGAAGAAATATCTATCAATGAAGTTAAATGGGTGCTAAAGGAGTCTCCAAAGATTAAAGCACCAGGCCCAGATAATATGTGTGCAGAAATATACAGTGGATTCCGTGATTACATCACGCCAGAGCTCAAAGCCCTCCTTAAACACTGTTTACAAAATGGATAGCAAATTCATGGGCCAAGAGACCCAAATTGTACTCTTGTACAAAAAGGGAATCTGATTCTAACTTTGTAACTGGTGCCCAATCGCACTATCAAAAACCAATTATAAGCTGAATACGTGCATATTATCTAATCAGCTGATGGCAATGGCACCGCGCATGCTCCATAGGGACCAGAACGGATTCATCAAATGTCATAGTATATGGGACAGCATCAGTGCAGACCGAAACATATTCCAGGATGTGAGGGGAATCAAGAAGGGGTATTTTATGTTTCTTGACATAGAAAAGGCATATGACTGAGTAGCATGATCATTCCTAACGAGGTGTTAAAGGCTGTTGGCATCCCCAAACTTTTCGAGCATAAATAACAACACTGTACTCAGGCCTGGTAACTAAGGTGATTGTCACAGATGGCATAACCAAATAAATTCTGGTCAGGTAGGGTCTCCAACAAGGTGACCCTAGTTTTAATCTTGTTCAATATTGCAGCCAACATTTTGTTGGTGGCAGTGGACGTGAAATTCTGGGGTGTAATCCACCCAAACCAAACGCCACTGAAAATGCTGGCATTTGCTGATGACATGGTCTTAGGAATAAGCTCACTGACCAACCTCCAGGGCGCTGAGGAACTACTAGACCTATACCAGTTATCTTCAAATGCAAAATTCAACTTGGCAAAAGCCTCAGTAATTAGGATCAGCAACTCAAACTTCAGCCCACCGACTGACCCAATGCCAATCATGAACTCCCAGATGATCTGATACCTTGGGATACAATTCAATGATAAGGGACATGTGGTACTGGAAACTGAACAGGAGGTATTGTCAAGCTTATCAATCTGAATGGCATGCTGGAAGAACGCCGTACTATGCCTTGAAGAGAAAGTACAGGCAATCAACATCGTCATTTTCTCAAAGTTGTGGTACGTCGCTCATGTGCTGCCAATGAGCCTGAACCTAGAGAAAAAAATTAGGACAATGCTCCAAACCTTCCTGTGGTTCAAGGCGAAGGCAGCGCCAATAGCGCTTGAAACCCTGTCAAAACCAAAGAATGAAGGAGGTATGGGCCTCCTGGACTTTGAATCCCATAATCAGCGAATATGAGGGAAGTCATTCCTTAAATTACTGCAATTGCACATGCGTTGCCTGATCTTAGCATGGGGTGAGAACTGGGAAAGAGCCATGGTCTCCAAGAGCCAGTCTCTCCCCGCTCAATATGTGAATGGATGGCACACCACCTGTGACTACCCTCCTGAAAGGGTACCCCACACTACTGATGACTATGCAATCAGGCTGTGTGCCAGGGAGGATGGTCATTCAAGCAGTCGGACCAGGATGTTGACAAAATCCAAAGGGACATTGAGGCCCATAATTCTGCAATAATTTTCACAATGAGCTGGGAGGAGCATAACTGAATTTCAGATGAATATGCCACCAAGTAGATCAAAATAAGGTACAAATCAACACTAATCAAATATGGGGATCCGCTCCCAAAACCTGGGCGCAACCCACCCACTCGGCCATGAATCCTAAATGACTGGCTACCAAAGGCCATGACACCAACTACCTGACGAAGGAGTTAATTTCAGGCCTGTACTCCCGTTTGGTAACGGACAAGCAGCTGTCAGTGACCTGGTGGATCCTAAATCACGCATTCAAATCAGGCAAGCACATAGGGGCAGATTACCCTTACAAGGAGTGCCCTGTATGCGCCAATGGGAAGCAGATATCGCCCACTGATATTATGAATGCACCATGTTCATAAAACTAGTCTATGATGTGACACATCCTATTAGCAAACAATTGCCGATGGAAATCCATCCACCATAGGATTTATTTTTCATGAAAACCTTGAGATCAGCTCCAATCCAACTACTAGCCTTCATCTACCATTATCGTGTATGGGTGATTCATTGTGCACTCATTGCCAAGTGTTTGAGCAATGAGCGCCCCCATCACAAGAGTTTGGTGTTGGAGACCATTCAGATTATCTCCAATCAGCTCCAACGGATCTCCAAAATCTTGCGCTTAATCCCTAGGTGTTACAAAGCAGCACATTTGGCTTTCCATGCCAGATTGCTCATTATATGCGACAAGGCAACTAATCAACTAAGAATTGAAAAGCCTGTAAGCCCACCAATGCTAGAACCATGGATAGCAATGGCAATCGCCAATCAGAGATGGTCAGAGGTGCTAGAACTCTAGCGGCCCAAACTCCCAGTCCTTTATCATTGGCCAAATTGCCTGTATTCCGCCCCCCTCTCGCTTTCCCTTTAATTTATTTTAATAAAGATTGAAGTTTTACTAAAAAATAGCGGGGTGGTTCCTGCTCCACTCTGGGTCAGGTTTTGATTAAACACAGATTTGAAACCTGCACAGGCTTAAAAAACTCGGCAAGGTATATTTGTCCCAAGGTCAACCTGCCTCATTTACTTTTTTATATTGCTTGAGAAAGACGTTGCCATTACAGTGAAATTGAGGTTACTAAGCCATCATTTCTATCCCCTATGGTTAATACCCGCCAATATGTTTGTGTAGGTTGTTGGTTTTTTATCCCTTAATTTTCTTAATAAACTTATAGTCTTTATTTTTGGTTTAATTTCAAATCAAAATCCAGGTCACTGTGTAGTTGAAAGGTAATTTTAAGGCATTACCACAAGTTAGCTCTAATTGAGGAAGAACCTTTAGCTGGAGCCATGCTGAAATAGTGTATAATTGTTTTAATGGTACATTAACTCCTTACTAAATCGCTATTGTGCAAAAAATCCAACCCCTTTTCCCCTTGCATATGATTCAACTCTCCCTGATAAGGCGCCGCTTGATAGTATGTACCTGTTAATATGGTTGCTGAGGCAACCACATCTACATTTCAGTTTTCTCTTGGCAATTAAAGATTCTAAAAATAAACCCAGTCAAACAATTTCTTTTTATGTCGCGTTAAAAAGCCTGTAAAATTTAGGGACAAACAATTACCCATCTAAGTTTTCTTTGCTCTATCCAGACTTCCCAGTCTGTGGTGCGTGGTATACCTTAATAATAAAACATACCAACTTTTCTCAGATTGCACACCTTACAATAAGTAATTCTATGAGCCAACCCAAAGCGTGATTCTCAGATGGACTCTTTTATAATTCTCTCATTTTAATACTCAATACAGTTGAGCCCCATGTTATCCACTCAGAGACTTTCATCCCTCTTTGATTATATTCCCAGGATGTTCCAAAAATTGATAATAAAAAAGTTATGTATAATACTAAAGAAGCTTTAGGGATGTTGGCAATCTGAGATAGTCCAAAGAACCAGCTATATCTTTGTACCATATTTCACTAGTAGCTCAAGTTGCAGCATAGCTCCAGGTCAAATTGTTTAATATGGACTTGTCAGAGGTAAGCTCCTATCTAATACTTCAGATGTTATTTTAATTGAGGTGGGTCGACATTGTGGCAATCATATTGCACTGATTAGGGATAGGGAGTAGAGAGTAAGAATATAGAAATGGAGGACAAAACCCTTGCACAGGGACTAAACCTTTTCTGCAAGTGTTCTGATAGTCGGTATTACATGATCTATCTTCACTTATTTGCTTGGTCAGACCGAGGCATGGTGAACAAATCCTCATGTTTTGATATCCTCTTAGCAAAAAAATATTTATTTATGACACATCCATAATCAGACCTTCTTCATGAGTGATGGTAGTAGGATGTCATTTTACACTAAGCTAGCACCCCTCCAACTCTTCTGATGATGATTTATACTATTTATCATATTCTTGAGCAGCACTATGCTCTCAGTTAATAACCAAGTCTAAACAGAGCTAGAAGCTCCCTTTTAGTTGAAAACTATTGTGATCGTGTTTTTTCTATCACCAAATTGACTAAATATGCACATGCCTACTTCCTATTTCCTATTCATGTTGCATCTGGGCTGTTCAAAGTAACATAAAGTGCCCTTGTGGATATTGACGCAACCTAAAATCAGTATTCCAGCCTTTCATTCCCTAAGAATCTCTTTTGTTTACAGGTGATTAAATTAATTCAACCAATCACATCCTGTCTTGATTGTGCCTTCCAAAAAGAATATGACAAAGCGAATGAATTTACTGAACTCACACACCTATGCAGAAGCGATGAAGGGGAACACCATGGGCCAGAATGGCTTGCTGCTCAACTTTAACCGTAGTTCAAAAAAGGGACCATATGTCCCAAACAGTGACTATCTCAAGATGGTCCAAGATTTTCACCAAACTGGCAACATCAGCCACGCATTTCCCATGTTCTCACGTGAATATGGTTTGCGCATTAACTTTAGCGTTGAGGAACCTCTACAATATGAAAAAGTTCGTCAGCTATCCCAGGAAGCTTCTCAGAAGCTGTAAGCTTGATTTAAAAATCACAACGGGAACCTTAAAACTTGGCTTTGCTACTGCTGAGGCCGCTGATGCAGATATAGCTGCCCCATTTGTAGTCAATTACACTAAGCTGAGAGTAGGCAAGGGGCCTGAGAAAATTAGAGCTAATATCCCAATCACACGCACCCATTTTTGGGATTATGAAGGCTTGTTTATGGTATTAGAAGGACTCCCAACCACTGAAAAACGGGACTACCTGGAGGCAGCGATAACAAGCGACCTGAGCGCATATGGAGAACCAGTCTATTTTAAAATGGAGAAATACCACCTCTTTCCCCACCAGGCTACATTCAAGGCTGTAACAATGATACGCCTGGGCTGGACGTCAAGAGTGACATCAACACAATCCCATGCAAAACATACACCTTAAACACAAAGGGGAATCAGTTTCGCCCTTTCTCAGTACTCCCAGAAAAGTGTCCGCCCATATTCACGAGCTGCAACAAAGTAAGGCACAAAAAAATTCCTGTCCGGCTACATAGGAGGGAAGAAAGTTTATTGAGTGTGAATAAAGTCTTAAGGAAATAGATCAGAGGACGCATTAAAACTCGCCTCTAAGGATCACAGGCTAACTATGAGGTGGTCCAACCAATCTCCCCAGAGCAAAGTAAAGAAGAGAAGATGGCCAGTAAGTCGGCGGAGAAGGCCAATCAGAAGAAGCAGAAGGAGGAGAAGGAAGTAGCAGCTCGGGAGGAAGCAGCCAAGTGCAATACTGAGCAACAACATGAGAACTTCTCTATTATGACCGCCCCTAGACATCCCGCAGCCACAATATAATGAGCAGTGAGCATTTTTATAATAAATGGGCAATGTACACTTCTTACCTGTACACATATAGAGACCAACCCATTCAAAACCAGTCAACAAACCCGTGTCACAATCCAACAGTTTCTCAACCCTCACTGGGATAAAGGACAATAGTGCTCACTTTACAGAGAACCAAATCGGAACTCTGGGCCACAAGGATGACAATTAAGTACACCACCAACCCAAATCAACTACAAGGATCCTATGATTAGGTCCTAATAGAAAAAAGACTTTTCAGCTGCACAGGGCTATTAAGACCCTATGCAGTCATAACAGGCGTGCTGGGCTCACTAATAATTGGGACTCTTACATAGCAGGGCTCTCATCTAATAAGTCCATGGATAAGAAACGATGGCTCCTGCTAAGCCCACCGGTGGGCGTGCTTGCCTTGCAGGAGTGCAAGTGCACAACTGGAAAGGAGGAAGAATGGTCCAGGCTCTTTATCTCTTCGTGAACATTCTAGAACAGCTTATGTGGATTTGTAGTCAAAGCATCAGCTGCCATCACAATCACCAACTACTACTTTTATCTGGAATTAAGGTTTCTAGTTCTGGCCTTCAAGTGGGGGAAACAATCATATTAGGCCTCTTCAGTATATGCCCCTATTGAAGCGGGCAAAAGGGAAGAGATTCTGAACAACCTAATTGGCTAAAACCTTCCAGAAGAAACGAATTATCTAGAGGACTTCAATTGCTGGATGGAACTCGTGACAGATGGCCAAATGTCATGAACTCGCCAATAGGATCGAGTCAAATAAAGCAATTAATGACAACAATAGGCCTTCTAAACGCAAACCATTCTCAGAATCATATTTTTTCAAATCTGACGGGGCCAAATATTGTAGGTAATAAACTAATCAGCGCCACTAGACTGGATTGGATACTCATACCCGTATCATTGTAATCACAAGCTGAAGATTTTGCAACACTCGACCTACACCTATAAGACCACATAATAATAAAACTAGTATTCAATCAAAGTAAGAACTTCCCAAGAACAACCGCTGGAAAAGGATGCTGCCAAAGAACGTGAATCTGGTCCAAGTAGAAGATCAGACAAAAATACATGTAGAAGACCTATCCAAATGCACTGACTCTGAAACCTTATGACATCAGTGACAAATGTTTAAAAAAATCTTATATCAGCCCCAGCCCACGCAGCCTCACGTCGCACAAGGAAGGAGATAGCAGAAGTTTCTAAAGCTCAGAAAAGATAAAAACATCTGAAAAGATACCCATTCCATAGCGGCTAGTCACCACAGTGGGCTAGAGATTGGGTGAAGAAGACACTAATCGTCAAGAAACATTAACAACACCAAATGGACATGGAAGCCCTCCAGGAAGGTGCCAGATGGGCCTTTCAGGGGGACCAACCATTTAAGTTTCTATCAGACTTACAAAACGAGGTCCAAAAATGCCACTCTCACTGAACTCCAAACATTTGAAGGACAAACCACTAGATACACAGAAGTAGTAGCATCCATCACCCACTCCTACTATTCATAACTATATAAGGCGGCCCCAACAGAGGAAGCTGCTAAGAACTACTTCATCAATGCTGTCCTCAACCACGCCAAGCATTTAACCAACCTTGTTGACCCCATAACGGAGACGAGCTAGCACAGGTTCTATGGAGACTCTCTACCAACAAGTCACCAGGACCAGACGGTATCCCCTATGATTACTATAAAGCACACTGTGAAGCAATAAAGAAGCCCATGCTATCTTTCTTTAACTTAAGTCTGTAAAAGAGGAGGGTGATCTCAGGTGGCGCGGATTCCTATGCCATAATGCTCCACGAAAAAGGGGACTGTACTGACCTGAAGAACTGGCGCCCAGTAACAATATAATCAACGCGGATATGAAGATAATGGGAAAGTAATGGCAAAGCGTTTCTCAGAAAAAGTCAATGAGTGCATTGCCCCACAACAGCATGGTTTTACCCCAGGGAAGAGAATCTGGGGCAGCATCCACAAAGTAACAAACTCACAGGGAGGAGCATCCAAGGGCACGCTCTGCTTTCTAGACCAAGCAAGACATAAGACAGAGTTGACTGGGAATACTTAGTGGTAATAATTCAAAAACAGGGCTTCCCCAAACCTTTATCTCATGGATAGTGAACAATCAGTTGTCGTTCACCTTCTCTGTTCTAGGGTCTGCATTCATTTCACCTCTAGTACACCAGAAAGAGGCCTCCGTCAAGGGTACCCACTTAGCCCTATCCTGTACAACCTCACAATTGACCCCCTCCTGCAGGTGATGGAGAAAAATTAGCTGGTATAGAGTTCAAGGGGCAAAGTCCATTTAAGGTTTTGGCCTTTGCGGATGACTGTGTGGTAGAGGTCTCCTCAAATGCGAATTTTAAAAAGGTAGAAGAGATTATCAATCTATATGAAAAAGCTTCCTAAGCTAAATTCAACAAAACCAAATCACAAGCTTTGGTGCTATCAAATTCTAAGCTCCTAGGCCTTAAAAACAAGAGGACAAAAAGAAATTACATCACAAGCAAAGTGAAGACATGTAAAAATCTAGCTTTATTACACCACACTTTCAGATGTTTTTCCCAAAGGAACCCATCAAACACCTAGGGATCCCCATCATAAGAACGGGTATAGCAACTCAAGATGTGGAAGAGAAGATACTTCAGGTTGTCCAAAGGGCAGTGGTAAGGTGAAAGTTCATGTAGACATCTCTGGATGGAAAATGTCACTTTGCCAATACTATTCTCTTCTCAAAAAATTGATACCATGCACATACTAAAGCCTTCAGCAAATTTTTATTTAGAAACTCACGTCAATTCTACAACCCTGGTTCTAGGGATCATGATCCCCCCAGCAAGGATCACCACACTAAGGGGGCCAACTTCTGAATGTGGGATGGAGTTGATTGACCCTGAACGCAATGCCACGAACATATTTATTAGATGGATTAGTGCTACGACCTCACAAAAAGTGAGCCGCCTCCATGGGCATCTGCAGCAATGACCCAAATATCCAGAAACCTAGCTCTCAGAAACCCAGGACTCCTGACCACCCTATTCAATTACATAGGTCACACCCATGGTTAGTAGGGCCATAGGATGTGACGTCAGAGGCCAAGGCGATGCTCAGTTATTTAAAATATAAAATTGCAACAAGAATTAAACTTGAGCCCAAAAAATGCGCCATGGGTAAAAATGGAAATCTCCAAAGCTCGATTGGCACCCAGCACCACCAGCCAATGAAAATTATGAGGGTCCAAGCATCCAGCCAATCCCAGCGCTGAATTTCTGGGTAATGATTCACCCTCCTAAGCTCCATGATACCACTTGGAGAATATTGAGCGAGCTTTTACTCCAACCCCAAAGTTACAACCCTGTAAAATAAAGTTGCTAAATGCCTTTTTTGCACAGGGGAGCGCTTAAACGCCATGCACAGGAAGTGCACAGTGTGTAACGGAGAATCGCTGCACAATAGGCATGTTTCATATAAAACAGTGGTAAGAGTCTGGAAAGAAGCAGTGCACTTAGCACATCTAAAAACCACAAACCCCCTCATCTAGCCGAAGATTAGCTCTTCCAGTCTGGGTCAATGCATTGTGACCAGGATTGCAAAAAGATAATTTTCATTATAGCATTATGGGAGATCAATAGTAACTAGGTTGCCGCCACTGCAAGCCCCAAGGGTCTGAACCAGCTACGGCTTTTAATAACTTTTTCTTTATTCTAAACAAAAACTTTGGCTACTGGCTGTTTGGGGATGCCATTCCACCAAAACGGCGTGGATGAGTTTCGTCATAGGCCATTTCACAAATGTCTAAAACTCCCATGGTGCAACAAACATGTAGATGGAAAGCCATATACCTGAGGTAACTGATGTCTCCTTAAACAGCAACCCATAGCAAGATGTGATGCCAAGTTTGTGCAACTAGCACCAAACCACTCCATTTGCTAACCGCTTTTAAAATATTCCCAATTTCTCGCACATCCCATCTCTCAAGTGCATCATCTCCGGTCACATACTCCTACGTAAAAATTAAAAATTTGTATTCCTGCTGATGACGCTAGCTTTACAACTTCAAAATATTTTAGGGGCCCATGTTATGAGAGCTTCTTACATCCCTATAGTCACGGCTCCTCTTTATAAACCTACCCAGTTAGAGTACATTAATGTAATATTATGTTTAACTTCTCAGCTATTCCAAAGTTGCTGTATCCAACAATCCTAAGAACTAGTTGGTGTCGCCTGTCTATGAGCATTGATTTGAGCAGAACACGCTGGCTTCAGCACAAAACTTACTACATGGAAATTCCTTGCTTCAACTCTTAAATTGGTAATATGATTGTGGCAACAGTAGAGTAATCAGCATAAGATGCTGTTCCTGTCCTTCCTAATATTCCGCAGATCCTTGAGCCTTCCAAAGCTGTGTTTGATGTGAAAAGTGCCAATTATCTTTTAAAAACTCAAAGTATGGCTTAAATTTCAAGTAGAAAATTAATATCATTAAACTCAAATGCCATAGTACCCATACACAAATTAGAAGGATCAAGCCAAATGGTATAATTTGACAGTAAGATGGCAAAGAGATGGATGATCAAGAAACCTCCCCATCTCATGTGGTTTTTGCCCAGAAACCTGATGGCACACTGTGACCTGTGTGTACTATAGGTACATGAATAATGTTATTTTCACAGATCCATATCCCTCTTCTCTGAAAGCACCATCTCTCAATCAATTTTGATTCCTAGGTCTTCTCTAACCTTGATTTGGCTAATGCGTTTCACCAAGTGGGGTTTAGTCTGGCCAGGAATGGCTGCTGCAATCTTCAAAAAATACTTTACATTTCAAATTCATTGTTTTAGCTTTAAAAATGCGCTAACCTTTTTACAGCACCGCATTGATGATGCTTTGGGGTATCTCATGTTCAACTGCATGATTATTTACGTTGATGACATTTTAATCCACTCGCTCGATGCAGAGCAACATGCTAAGAGCATAGTGGCTGTGGTTGCAGCCCTTCATAAGGCTCAGTTAATAGTAAAGCCATCAAGTATGAGCTTTATAACGACAAAGTGCAGTTCATCAGGAAATTTAGTTTAGAAGGATGAACACACTATTTCGCCTTCAAAAGTGGATTACATTCACTCTTGGCCCACTCCAGTGACAAATAAACTGCGCAGTTCTATTAAGTATGTTACCTTCTTGAAGAAGCTTTCTTCAGCCATTTCTGAGCTCACGTCTTTTTTACACCCCTTCACTTGAAAAATCTCCATTCGTTTTGACATCTAAGTGCTAACAAGATTTTGAAGCATAAAAAAGTTTTTAAAACTACTCCTGTTCTGCGACATGCCAACAAAGATAACACTTTATTGTGGTTTTTGATGCTTCAGGCTTAGAAGTTGGTTTCATTTTGTTAAAAGATCATGAGGGGCGAGAACATCTAGTGGTTTACTTTTCTAGGAACTTTTATTAAAATGAGCGTTCTTATCTATTTGTGATAAAGAGTTAGCTGCCTTTGCCTAGTCTTTGATGCATTGACGATATTTCTTACAAACCCTCAAGCATACTGTAATGATATGCAGTGATTAAGTATCACTCAAAATTACCAGAAGCCACAGAAGCTGATGCACTGACATACCAGGACTCATTGAGATCTCTTGAGTTTTTAACTTCAAGTACGAGTATGTCAAGGGTCCACACATATCTTGTAAAATATCCTCAGCTGCAATCTCTCAATGGGTCCCAGCCTTATAGCGACTTTTAATTAATTACAGTGATTTTATATAATCAATTAGTGGAACCTCATCTCTCAGTCATCGTTGCAGTAACTCCCTCTACTACACAACCCAGATCCAAACCTCATATTTTCAACCCAACTTAAGTACCGCAACGCCTCAGAGCCTGTTGGTAAAGTATGGAAATTACTACTGTTCTAATCCCTTATGCTTAGGAGCCTTCTCTCCTGGACATTTTTTCCGTTGCAAGCAATAATTTCGAAGGTGTCAAATTTTTGACCAAAGCTTACTCTTTCAAGGCTCCATCTTGATGATAATATAAAAAAGGACATGGTAATACATTTTTCTGAAAAAATGTGGGTTCCCTCATGTCTAAATTCTAGAATATAATGTAACATAATGATTGTAGCACAAGGTCCCTTTATGTGCTACCTGCAAAAGTTATAGTTGGATGAATCAACTCATAGCTTAACTGTACAGCACAATCATACAGTAAGCTCACTTGACTTTAGTATAGGTAAAACTAAGCTAAAGATCTAAAATAAACGATTAGTTCTACATTAAAAAGTGATTCTAAAATAAGTATGCGAATAATATCTGTAGTCAAACAACCTTCACCTACGATTCAACAGAGGTTTGTGATAAGGATCATCTACTATTGTAAAATGCACTTATTGAAGGATTTACTTTGTCTAAGAAGAATATAATGAAAATTTATAGGGTCAACTACAATGCTTCATGATTTTAGATAAAATTTAGAATGGACTGGGATACATTTATAACTTTTGAATTGCCAGCCAAGAATCAAGTCATTAATTATTCAACAATAATCCCCCCACCATGGGACACCATGTCATAAAAAATTCATTAACTTGATTAAACGTAGCTTTGAAAAGATGGGACTCACTAAGGGACTCACTGCTTGGATAAACCAGCACTTGACGTGTGCCCAATTAAACTCTGGAAGGACAGGCAAATTGTCTTCTTCCCTGCCTGCAACCAGTAGAAGGCCCATAAACTTTATTATTCAGTGGACTTCATTATAGTTTGCCCATGTATAAAGAGTGCGACACCATTATGGTGGTAGTTAACAGATTTATAAGTTACGCCATTTTATCCCTTTATTAACATTAACATCAGCAGATTCATGGCAAAGCTCTCCATCAAACATATCTTCTCTCTGTTTGGGGTTCTACAAGAGAATGTTAGTGACAGAGGTCCATGGTTTACTTTGAGATTCTGGGATGTGTTGTGTAGAATAATGAATACCATATGTTTTAGGTAATCATCCTACAACCCTTGATCTTATGGACAGATTTAATGTGCTTACCAGTCATTAGATAATATCTCTGGTGCTAAACCACCCCTTTCAAAGATACTCAGGCTTCTGAACTTCCCTGGCTCAATTCTCCTACAATATTTTTCTGCACATGTCCACTTGTGTGTTCCCCATGGTTTCAAATCTGGTTATATTCCAGATTTTTTTGGGCTTAGTATTTAAGGTGATTTCCCATAAGCTGGAGAGATTGCTGCAGACCTTTCTAATGCTTTGATCAACTAAATCAAAGAAACCTTGAGTTTTTAAAAATACAAAAAAATCAGTCACTCAAATTGAGCATTTAAATCAAAATGTCGATGCCTTCAACGCCTGCTGCCCTAGCTTGGGGTGGTGGTGCGCCACCTTCTGGCATCCTTTGGCCACCGCAAAGGTGCATCTGGGTTTGCTCTGCTAGCCCTCCCAATGCAACCAGGCGTTATGTACCACCTTTGGACTTAGCCCACCATCTTGTATGCTCACAGGCGGTGCTCTGGAGACCTTTGGTGCTCCCTCAGAGCAATCTGCATTTTGGCCTCTGGGTTGAATATGGGAATATTTTCCAATATGCAAGCGTGGCCATCATTGAGATGGCCATGGCGGTTTTTAAACCCGCCGGACATATTGATTTTCGCCCTTTCAAGGTTTATTTTGACCTCAGATTTTGATATGAGGCTTGTGAGGTGGCAGCATCTAAGCTGCCAATTATTTACATAATTACCTGATTCCCACTGTTTGCACACAGCTCCTGGATGAGGTCACTTTGGTAGTCCAGTTCGACTGGTTGCTGTCATTTCTCTCCCCCAAACTCCTTTGCCAAAAACTGATGGAGGGTTTGGCCATTTATGGCGCAGACCCTGTATTGCAGTTTGTGGTTCCTAATGGGGCGGGTCAGTTGTCAGGGCCTCACGCCTTTGCAATGATCCACCCTTTCTATCATGACACCTACCTTGCGATTCCTTCAAACTGTGATTATATCTGCAGCTGATCACCCTTTTGGGCACAAGTCAAAAATGACCGCACTATATTCCCTTGTGCTCAGAATTGGATCATTCAAAGTGCAAGTGCCCCGCAGCTTCCACCTCTGCTGCTTCCGCCGCTCTCTTTCTGGCTTGGGCCAGCTGCTGCCTCACCCAAATTTTTGAAGTGGGGTGCAATTCTCCCACCCCCAACCTCGGCTAATTATTGTTCTGCTTCCAAAGCAGCAGCTAATCAAAATTTAAAATTTTCAAAAATTTGTTGTAATTATGGAATTCTGAGCCAATGGCTAGGACAGTTTCAGCTGATCTGCTGTGGTCTACTGTTTACAGCCAATCTTTACCCGCCACTGCACTGACTCCAGTGGCTGGCCTGTCATTAGCCAATTTAAATACATTCAAAGCGCTCAAATGGATTGATGATACAGATTAGCCTTATAATGTTAAGCCCAATTTTGCCTCGGAGGAATTTTTTTGTAAATCCTCCAGATTCATGCAACCACCATTTGAGATCTAAAAACGGTTTCCCGGAATATAAAATATCAACAAAATGGCGGTAGAGGCAGCAACTTCTCCCACCAACACCCTCCTCCACCAAAATCTTCATGGGGCGATGGAACTCCTTGTTGAGGGTATTACCATCCCAAATTTCCCCATGATTTTAATGAGGATGCAAATATGAAATTGAGGAGCTCACTTTTGGCGCAAGCCATGCCTGCATCAATGCAGCATCAACCTCTCTTTTTGACCCCAATTTTCCATAAACCTGTCAGCGCATCAAGTCTTTCACTTGTGTGCCTGCTCTCATCACTTTTGCTGAGCATCAACTTGCTCAATATGTTGAGGCGATGGACACCACCAGCCTCATTAGCAAAAAAACCGTAATTATACCTCCTTATTATCACGTTGCTGATGCTCCAACCCCTATGTTGTCCGCCATGGTCCGCCAGCTAAAATGAGCGCCAGATAAAATTTTCCCCCAAAGCTTCGTCGCCTTTTGATATGGATTTCTAGGCTGGTAACTTAGGGGCTATATTAGGCATTCTTTATTTTCAATAATTCTTTTATTTGGCTCATTCACAAATAAAGATGCGTGTTGGCTCCCTCTTTTGGGTTGGGCACCACTAGTGCTAAAAAATGGAGAGATTGCTGCTAATTTTAAAAAGATTCATCAACAGAGCAGAAGCAACTTACAAATCCAAAAAAATGATGAAAAGATTATCAATCAGGATCAGCACGCAGTCCCACCTATTAAGTGGGTAAGCTGCCATGGTTGACACCAAGAATTTTCATCACAAGGTTTCATGTCTTAAGTTATCATGTAGTGATTCAGGACCCTTCCCTATTTCCAGTGTCATGGTCAATAGATCTTTCCATATTTAATTGCGCAAACACTGGATTATCCACATAGCACTTCATGCTTCCTACTTATTACCTTCTAAAGGGCAAAAACTATCAGAAGCTGAGCCATTATGGTGGAGGGTACTCCCAAGCTTAAAGTGGAGGAGACTCTGCATTCTCAACAGATCAAACCTGGCGTGTATATGAATGTCGTGGATAGGCTAGTAGCTTATTTATATAGCTAAGTCTCCTCCAGAATCTGTGCCAACTGTCAGGAGTTAATTACCATATTTTATAAGACATCCAGAAGACTATTACCCACACCCAAGCTAGCTGCCATTGTGGCAATTAAGTTGCCAAAACTCATATGAGTTATGCCCTGGTGTGGCTTCAGAGGAGCGTGAACCATATCCTTATAGGAAAGGTAATGTAAGGTCTTCTGCAACTTATCAAGATGTACAGGACCATAAGCCGCTTAAACTAAGAGGGGTACTAATCCTTGGGCTATGTCCTTTACAAAGCTTTTTGACGGTATATTTGAATGAAAGATAATGCGACTGTTCTTCCTTGTTTAGCCCCTCCATTCCAAAACTATTTCCAACACAAAACCCTTTGTTATCACTATCTCTGCAGATCACTATGTGCTAGAATCCAGAAGCTCTGCACTGAGTACAGAAGTAATACTAACAAAAGATCACTAAGTACTATTCCCTTCAAATAAACAGATGTCTCAACCCTTAGCTCCTTCATATGAAAAAATTTTATACAAGAATTATCTCAGATAAAGGTATTATAAAAAGTATTAGTATTACAGATAAAACAATGAACAAAAAACTACACAGCGGAAATTAATAGCATTAAAAAATTCTGACGTTAAAAAGAAACTTAGATAGTTAAACAAAAGCTATACAATCTAAAACAAGAAGATGAAATATTGAATTACAGAAATAAGCTCACTAAGAGTAAGCTGCTGTTTTCAATGCTGGAAGTTACTAAACCATCATACTCACCTTTATGATTTATACCCAACTACATGCTCATTGTAAATGTTATTTTATAATTTATATTCTCTAATTTTATTAAACATTGTATAAAACTTTACAGTATCAGTATTTTAGCTAAGATATCGGGTAATGAGTTATTATAAGTAGGATATGAAAAATACTACAGCTAGCTCCAATTTAATAAAGAACCTTTAGGTGGAACCTCTGATAAAATTCTTAATAATACTGGTGTCAAGATTTCAATATGACTGGGTGATAAGCTAGTGTTCCGGTGAATCATAAATTAGATGTGAAGCGAGCTCTGAGGGTGAGTGATAGGTTAGAGCAATGTGAGATGAATTGATTGAATCAATTAGGGTCAGTAATTAAGGAAACCCCGTTGAAGCCTCAATGATCGAACGAATTCTACACTGATAACAAATCGAGATTGACTAAGCAAAATGTGTTGAATCCATTGAGGAATACCGGGGGTCAAGGGTTGAGCAAGAGAGAGGTGGAGGAGGTTTTTTTAAGAAGATGAAGAGGAGAAAAAGAAGCAAGAAGTGAGTAGGAGTAATAAGGAGCGTGATCAGAGAAGATCTTCTGTATATAGTTATTATATTGTATAAAAGTAGCATAGTAGGGGTGATCGCCTCCTATTTTATATAAGTTTGTTATTTTCATTTAAGGGACCAACGATCTCCATATTATTGGCCCGTTGCTCAGTGGGTTAACCCTTGTGCAACTCGTTCAGAGGAAATAAGCCATATCCGCCAAAAGTTAACAGTGGTGCTCACTACAGGGGGCCCATTGATCAACTAATAACAACTTCCTCAATTACACCTATGGTGCAACAAGCTCGCTATGCTGGGGTACTACCCTGGTGACTGAATTCTCTCACTATGGGAAACTGAAGCTTGCTTTGGATACCTTACTTCAGGCGCAAAAAGTGCTTTTTCATGATAATAAGAATATTATTGAGCAGCTCAGCCATGCATTCCGTCAACTGCTCCTGGTAGGTGACCATGCCAACCAACTTGCCAACTGTTTGAGCAGCACAACGGAGCAGCCAGACTGTGTAGAGTATAAATTAGATAAGGTTGTTAAGGAAAAGGAAATCTGCAGTGACAGGCTGCTCCATTTAACCGTGATAGTAACATACATGGGTTTTTCAAGCGGTTTGAGTTTGCCATAGATGGGGCTTTGGATCAACGGAAAGCTAAACTGTTGTTGTCTGCGTTGGATATTTCAAGTGCTGATCAAGTTACATGTTATCTTAAAAACAGTACTGTAGCTTACCAAGAGGTGAAGGAGGCTGTAATCCGCCTGTTTGGGGGCAAAGCGAAAATGGCTCAGCGCAAGGCAGACTTTTAACAATATCTTTCCAAAAAAATGAGTCTTTACAGTTTGTGGAGCGTTTCACTAATGAGGCTCCCGTGTTGTTGGGCGCAAATGTCTTATCTAATGAGGAGAAGGCATAGCGATGACATCGGCTATCAATCCCTACCACAAATTGCATAATGCTATGGCATACATTCTTCAGGAGGATGCGGAGTTACTCAAAATCATCCATCATTTACGCCATTTATCCATCAACTTTAGTGCTCCCAATGTGGAGCGGAAGGATCCTCTATCATCCAATAAAATTTCGCTAAATGAATGATCCCACCAATATGGGGGAAATTGGTGGGTCACCCCTTGGCCACTTAACTCAATGGAGGGTCCTTTACGTCCCTATTATGTTCAAACCGCTTATCCCTGGGTCCATAATAAATTTGGGTTCAAAAGTAGACCTAGACCTTCTAGGGCGATTCATAGATGAGTGCTGTTCCCAAACGCTTGTTTCTCGTGTGGCCAAACAGGTCATTATGCGGTTAGTTGTCAGGCCAAACCAAGGGTCCACTCAGTATCCATGGTCCCAAATGAACAGGGAAAAGTGCGAGCGGAGTAGAGATGGGACGCTTTGCTTCCACTGATTCAAATGTAATTGTCCCTGATGTTCATCATGAATTACTTTGTGTCAGCCCTGGGGCGCACTCTGAGGAATTACTATATCAACAGATCCCTTACTACCTTTTGGCCTCAAGCTGAGGAAGAAACCCCAATAATGTGGACGTGGGGTTTCACCAAGATGTGTTTAAGCCATACGCCTGGCAAATTCTTGAGTGCAATGGTGCGATCAGTGGTAACCCCTCCGCATATTTCGCATCTTTGGAGGGGGTGGAGGTGGCAATTCCTGTAAAAAAAGCCCAAATTATTCTCATGTTGGGGCTGGTATGCACACTTTTCTGGATAATAATAAGCCCTTGAATGTTTATGTATTGAATACTAAGGGTTCTTCTTATTCAGAATGCACCTATTGTGACATATTTGTACAGAATACCAAAACTTGTGCGATCATTGATACAGGCGCTCATGTCAGTATAATATCCACCAAGCTTGTGGCTAAGCTTCCGCTGAAGCCAGATGTGGACCACCAAATAGTGTATGGAACTGCAGGGGCACAGAGTACTGTGTCAGAATGCGCATATAGCTTATTGCCTTTGAGGTTTGGGTCAGCCGGCGCATCCACTCCAGTGGTGGTGTTGCCTAATGACCACTATGGCATGTTGATTGGGGCTGCCTTTATGCGTCACTTTGGGGCTGTGGTTAATATGGCGGATGAAACCATCGTATCTTGGGACAATAGATCCCCATCTATTTTAGTTCCAATGGGGTCCTAGATGACCCAATCCACTCCGGCCAAATTAATCTCACCTCCAGCGATGGGGTGATTCCTGTAAGATATCAGTTGATGAAGTGGAGGACCTGAACGCTTCCAAACCAGATTATAAGTACAAAGGGATTCCACTACGAGCCACAAATGCTTTGACTATCCCTACGGGGCATCAGGTCATAATTGGGACTGAGCTCAAAATTGATATACTGGGAGGTCTGTATGGGGAGTTTGTGGGGCCCTATCAATAATTACAGCTCAAACCTCATGTGGCTCCTGGGTTACTTTTACCAGGGCAGGGGGAAGTGAAGGTGTTGGTAGTGAATCTGCAGGAGGAGGTGATGAAGGTTTGATGGCACCAAGTGGTGGCTTACCTGCACCTGATCCCTATTGATGAGGTCCATTAGGTACATGACTTTGGCTCATGGGAAGATCTCAGCTTGCCTCTAAAAACCCCCTTCAGCATAATGACTGTGGTTCCGCGGGAGGCGCTAACTGGTCTATCGGAGGACAGAAGGATAGGGTGATGGATTTGTTCAAGAAGTACAACAGCATTTTTGCAACTAATGATCATGACTTGGGTTGTGCTCGCGGGGTTGTGCATTGGGTGGACACAGGAGACCACCCCCTATCAGGTAGCAACCTATTTGTCACTTGAGGGCAGCGGAAGAAGTTGTATCTGCAGAAATAGATACCTTGGTGGAACAGGAAATATTGGGGCCATCAAAAACTCCCTGGGCATCTCCGGTGCTAATTGTCAAAAAGAAAGATGGCTCCAATCGATTAGTAATCAATTGTCAGAAGCTTAACAGCATTACAAAAAAGATTCTTACCCGCTCCTGTTTATTGATGACGCTTTAGATTGATTAGGTGACGCCAAGTATTTTTCTGCTATGGACTTAATATTGTGGTACTGGCAGATTGAGTTGTCAGTGGCAGAAAAAGAAAAGTGCGGTAAAATCACCTCAAAAGGATTGTTCCAGCCTACACGTATGCCACAGGGTTATGTAATGCCCCCACTACATTCCAGCGGGCTATGGACACTATTTTGAGTGACTTAAAGCTGTCTTGCATTCTTGTCTACCTTGACGATATCAACGTGTTTTCAGGGACATTTACGGAGCATCTTGGACACTTAGAGCAAGTGTTCTGCCGCCTTGCTTATGCTAACATCAAAATTTAGTCCTGAAAGTGCCACTTTTCCAAGGAACAATTAGAATACCTCGGCTTCATGTTAGATTCCAATGGGCCTAGTCCTTAGACAGCTAAGGTGGAAGCCATCTACTGGATGACTTGGCCAAGCAATAAGTGGGATATACAGATGTTGGGGATGGTTGGTTACTACTGGCGGTTCATTCCCAACTTCAGCTGTATTGGGGGCTCCACTCTTTGAGCTACTTAAGAAGAACGCTGCCTTCACCTGGACGGATCAATGTCAAACTTCTTTTGATGTATTATGAACCGCGTTGGCTAGTGCGCCTGTTTTGCAATACCCCAATTTTAAAAAGAGTTTATTGTGCAAATGGATGCCTCGCTTTCCGCTGTAGGGGCTGTGTTGTCCCAAAAAGATGATGACGGTGTGGAGCACCCCATTGCATATTGCAGCCACAGTTTAACTGGCCCTGAACGGAATTACACTATGACTGAGCGGGAGTGTTTAGCAGTAATCTATGCATATAAACAATTATGGGTCTACCTCCATGGGGTAAAATTTAAAGTGGTAACGGATCATGCCTCCTTGTGCTGGCTACAGAATCTGCGGGAACCTGAAGGGCGGCTCGTGAAGTGTGCTTTGAAGCTCCAAGCATTTGATTCTAAGATCATGCATCGACCAGGGGCAAAGCATCAGAATGCGGACTATCTTTCCCAAATAACCACGGTCACCATTAAAGCGGATGTGGCAGACATCATTTACAAAAAATTGATTATGGGCAAATAACGATGAGCTGCCACCTGTGATCAAAGTGTTAGATGGGCTTAAGCAGAATACCTTCTTGTGCAACGGGGAGTCAGATAAGTGGATGGTGAATCGACGCTGAGTTTCCCAAAACCCCCTGCCAGGTCTGCAATTATTTATGGATGCTCATAGAGCAGTAGGTCATGGAGGGTTGAAAAAGATTCTGGAGTTCTTGTGACACTACTACTTTTTGGAGAGTATGCACTACGACGTGCTTGAGACAGTTGGTTGTTGCCATCAGTATCAAGTGGAGAAACCATTTTATTGAAAGAATACCTACCAGCTAGTGAAGCCTCAGTTCGCATGGCATACAGTTTCATTAGATGTGGTGGGGCCTCTGCCAACTGGTGCAAACAGCTCTTGATATATAATCATTGCCATCAACCATTTGACAAGGTGGGTGGAAGCAAGGGCTATCAACGATTTGGGGGTGTCACTACCGCCAAGTTCATCCTGTAGTGTGACATACAACGCCACGGTTGTCCACAATTTATTCTAACAGACAACGGAACCAACTTCACATCACACATATTGGCCAAGTTGAACGAGCTCATGGAAATCCGCGGGGTCTTAACTACCCTACCATCCTGAATCTAACGGTATGGTGGAATGGGTTAATGTAACCTTGGTAGTTATTCTACGCAAGCTTGTAAATGAGCGGCTGTCAGACTGGAGTACCCTTCTATCCACCGCTGTCTTCACATATAATATCAGCTACCACTCAGCAACTGGTAAAAGTCTATTCCAATTTGCTTTATGGACGACATCCAGCGCTACCTGCATTGCTTTACTCCTGTGTAGAGGATACCAGCGGAGTTGAGCCTGACCGCTGTTTGTCTACTTTAATGAACACGCTGATTAAGCTCCAAACTGAGGCATATTCCACTAGTCTTGCCAAGAAGATTCAGGATCATGCAGCTGATCAATATAGATGCAGTAGTCTTTCAAAGTTTAAGTTAGGGGAATTGGTCCTGTTTCACAACCAACATGGGTTTGGAAGAAGGAACAAGCTCGTTAGCATATGGAACGGACCATTTCAGATCATCAAGAAGACCATGGCTGATGCCTACACCAATAAGGAACCTGAAGGTGGTCAGATAATCAACCGAGTACATGCAAAGTTTCTTCAGCCCTACAAGCAATAGGCGTTTATTGTCCAGTCAAAGGGGGTAATGTCAATATTTTAATATGAATGGGCGATAAGTTAGTGTTCAAGTGAATTGTAAATTAGATGCAAAGCAAGATCCAAGGGTGAGTGATAGGTTAGAGCAATGTGAGGTGAATTGACTAAATCGATTAAGGTCAGTAATCAAGGAAATTCCATTGAAGCCTTGATGATTGAATGAATTTTACATTGATAGTGAATCGATATTGACTAAACAAAATGTGTCAAATCCATTGAGAAATACTGAGGTTAAGGGTTGAGCAAGAGAGAGAGGTGAAGGAGGTTCTCTAAGAAAGAGAATAGGAGAAAAAGAAGAAAGAAGTGAGTAGGAGTAAGAAGGAGCTTGAGCAGAGAAGATCTGCTAAATATATTATTATAATAAAAAGTAGCGTAGTTGGGGCAATCGCCTCCTATTTTATATAAGTTTATTATGTTAATTTGAGGGACCAACGATCTTTATATCATTGGCCCGTTGCTCAGTGGGTTAACCCTTGTGCAACTTGTTCAGAGGAAATAAGCCATATCCACCAAAAGTTAACAACTTTTTTAATGGTGCAAGCAACAACTCTCTTTAACTCGCTCTTGTGCAGATATTCCATTTTTCCTTTACCCTTGCAATTTATTTAACTCATTATAATAAAAAGCCTTTTGGTAGTATGTGCCTGTTGATGTGATAGCAGAGGCTTCCACATTCACAGACCAGTTTCTTATTAGTACTCACGTATATTAACTATTAGTCATTAGTTGATTTATTTTGTTGTCTAATTTTTTCCTTGTAATTCTTGCAAGATTAATATAAGTTGCTCATCGCCTTTGTACTTAATATGGTATCCTATATATATTGGGTCCAGCAATTTGTTTCTCAATAGTAAATTAAAAATATTTATTTGACATAGTTAGCTTAAATGATAAATCAATTTAAAATCTATAATAAAGCTTCACTTATACTATGGCATACAACAGATCCCCCTCTGAGCCTCAATCTAGTGTAGAATTTGCTTTACTCAGATTGGTACGCTTGGAGTTTCCACTATTCTTTAGTAGCGTAGAATGGATGTTAAATAAAGCAGATGAAATACATTGAGAAGCTCCTGTATTCACATGATATAATCAAACCACAATTTGAAGTCCTATGTGTGATAGTGGAAGATTAGGTATTTAGATACATAAAATCTTGGTATTCCAGGTTGCCTTCTCACTGTTGAAGGACATCTTGCTTCACACTACAACAATATTTACTTCAAACTAAATTTATCATCACCAGCGTTTGTGATAGTTGGGCATCTCCATTAGTACAAAGTTATACAATTGAAAGTCAACCCTAATGACATTTTTGAGCTGGTGGTAAATCTCTGTAAGCAGAACTCGGGGGTGTAACTAGCTCTTTGTGGCATTGGCCTTTAGCTGGAGATAGCGCATGGCCAGAAAGGGCGCCAAGAGTGTGGTTGAGCATGTCAATGAGACAGCATGCAATCTTGGGCGAAAAATAAGGTGTTGGAGGAATTAGATCATCTACAAAAGCTGAGGCATGTCCTCATTACTGTGTATCACATAAATTTTGATTTGACAGTCAGTAACATGTAGAAGTACTTTAATAATGCTCTTGAGATTTTTTTTGCAAATCTAAGATCCTCTTTGTTATCCTGAAGAGTGATAATTTTAATCAAATAAGAGCTAATTATCCAGAAGGTGGTTATTTTATTCATGAGCAAGTTGACAAATAGCTTGAAGGAAACCTAATACTGGGCCAACAGAGCTATCTTAGCCTGATGGTGAAATCCTCTACATCAACGCAGAAGGTGGTAAATATCAAATTGAGTGTTAATTTTGTAATGGAAAAACAACGCCAGCCCCATATGCTCCACGCTGATTTAAAAGTGTAAAAGTGCTACTAGTGATGATTTGAGGGCAAGCATATGAGATTTGTGGTATGTGCAAAATATCACTTAGAGATGTTAAGCAAATTATCGTTGTGTTTGATATTGATAAAAAGAGACATCTATTCTGGTGATATCATCCTTAAAACTTATAAAAGTTTAAAATTTAGGGATTTCATGGGTTAAAGGTTGGAACAGCTAACTGATGATGTTTTATATATATTTGTAGATAACCATGGTGCTCTTACCACTTTTTTTCCATAAAGATAAATGGGTTTGATAAGGCCATAAATAAGAAAAGGTACTTCAGATTAGTTTGATGATGAGCTTAAGCGGAAGGATTTACCCTCAAAGGTTTAGTTTGGCATACTCTTGGTATCAGGCTGAATCATATTTAAACTGATTAGAAATTTTAAGGATATGTCCTCAGTCTGGTTAATCCTAATACAGATGGGGTTGTTTACTTTAAACTTAAATCTGTGGAATAATCCATTAGTTAGTAATACAGATTTTTTGAGCTAAATGGTTTTAATATTGACTAACTCATTCACTTTGGAGATTGGTTCAATTGGTTTGGCCTTAAACTTGATTCTGTAGTATAATTTTATTGTCTAATTCTCATAACTAAAATTATATAGTTTGCCTTTAAATTTTTGAGTTAGATTAGTTTACCAAATAAATCATTTTGTTTGATTTGTGATGTGTAGCTGGTCATTAAATTTAATTATGTGATAACAATTTAGTTAGGTATATAAAATGATGGTAAAGATTTTCATGGCAATTTGCTTGTCAATTTTTTATTTTCAAAAAGGTTGTTTGCCTTTTAAACTAATTTAGTTTGCATTAATATTTATGTAGACACTTTAAATTGTCTATGGAATTGGATTGGTAGTTCAGATCCTTGAAATTTAACCTAAGACCATGTAGTGTTTTCCTATTAAGTAAGCTTGTTATTAACTGCTTATTTAAGTTAAAATTATAATTTATTTCAAGATTACTATGATGCCAATTGTAAACTTTGTTTCAACTCTAAATTGAATCAGTCTGGGCATTAAATCTCTTTGAAATTGCTGAATAAACCTAAACTTTAAGTAAAAGATTGATAAATACTTAAAATTTGTGGGAACAGTATAGTTTGGCTAGGGATAGTAATAAGGTTCTGGGAAAATCTGGCTCAGCTAGTTCATAAAGATAAAAGAATAGTATTGAGCCATGATTTGGGAAGTAATTTGCGTGAAGTTGTTTTTGTTTTGGAGTCTGAAGTTATTACAACACTTTCATGACATTTTGGCATCATAGTAACAGAGGGCCGTGGCTAGACAAACTTCCTTTTGATTTCTTGGAAGATCCTTAAGTATTTTAGAAATGGTTGATAGCTTTTTGTATTTGCTTCAGCTGCTTCTTGCAATGGTAACAGCATCTTATAATATTGTAAATGCGCTCTGCCATTATTCAGTATTATTGTTAATATCAGGAATATAGCCTTAAAGTTGGCTTTCAATTATCTTCACATAGTCCTTGGACATTAATGTATAGCCAGTTGTATCTATTAGTAGTATACCTAGATTAAGATATCTCATTCTAAAATCATCTGACAAGATAAGGCTAGTTGTTTAATTATAAGAGATGGTTTATAAAGTTCACTTAAATAATTTAATTTCTAGTTGGTTATATTGTTGTACTCTCACAGTGGCCCCTTGGATTAAGCGCACTACCCCCATGAAGTAATTACAACTATGTAGTGCATGTCAGTGCACTCTAATGCTGTGAGGAGAATGTCTATAACTCTCATAGTTCTAAAGAGGTGAGTGAAGATCAAAACCCAGATCACCTGTGAAAAACTATAAAAAATTAATAAAAATGACACCTTGGTTGGTGTCAACGCCTTCATGACCCTAAACATAGACCAAGTGGTTGCAAAGAATTACCATGTAACTCAAGATTTGGCGACTTTCCAGATCTGCGGTATAGTTTATTAAAGATCAGAGTCACATTCTGAGCCTTGAGAAGCTTTATATACAGTGGTTCAGACTCCATGAGTAGAAAGTGATTTTAATTAAATTTTGGTAATATAAGAGATCCTTTGTTATTGAACACCTCCTTGAAGAAGAAGCAGGTAAGATGAAAAGTGAATCAACTGATATATATAATGGTTTAAATATTAGATGGAGAGATATCCATCTGATAGATTAATCAAACAAAAAAATTATATTGAATATTGAAAGAACGAGGCATGATCATTTTGCCGTGGCACTAAGTTAAAGTTTGACAAAAAGCCTCCATTGATGGTAGTCTCATATCTCAAGTATGACCAAATTTGTGTATTAGATAATAGTGCAATATTCCTCTGTTTAGTATTACCATATTTTATAACATAACTTAAAATTTACGTTTAAAAATAAACATAGCAACTTATTTTTGTTCAAAACATACATTTTTAATTTTGCTATTGATGTAATGCTGTACATTTCATAATGTGACTGCTTCATATCAAATTAGAAAGTTTGGCTCTTACCCAGCGTTAGTTCAAGGTATGTCTGAGATCAGAGAGGTCAGCTAACATGATCCCTTTGTCTTTATTCACTTCATGCTTGTACATTATGGTCTACGCCAGTGATTATTTCATGAACCATGTCAACTGTACAGTTTAAGTTCTTTTCTGGAACCCTCTATCTCTCCTCAATCACTTGTCCTATGCCCCCTGAAAAGAATTATTTTTATGAATGCCATATATAAGAGGTATGTGGTATTAAGGCCCTATTACTCCTATTTTAATTAACTTTACACCAAGGAAAACTAAATTACTTTATTTGCTTAAACTTATGAAATTAATAGGGCCTTAATAGTTATATATATACAATTATGGCTAATTTATCCAGTTACTACATAAATTTTTCCAGATTTTAAAAGTCAAATGATTATTATTACAAGAGGTATAATGAACTTAAAGATTTTTAGGTTTGGGATAAAATCAAAAAGGAAAACCTAATGATAATTCAGGAAGAACTATTAAACATGAAGATTATTTCTTAAAATTAGATTAATAACCAGGCAGCAATTAATTTATCAGACATTAGATAACAGGATGCTATTACTAAGTCCTCAATAGGAGGTACTGGGTGGCATCTTGTTGAGGCAATTCCTGATCCAAATCTTTTCGATCTATATTACTGTGATAAATTGCATGTAATGGCTGTCTAATCTCATAAGTCAGTGGTTGGTTATGTTTTTATCTAAATTATTTGCTTATTATTTTGGCATAATTAAAATAAATTGCTCATCATCTTGGTACTTTTTATGTGATCCTATATAGATTGAGTTCAGCAATACGTCATTTATTGTAAAAATTATAATAATAAATTTAAGTTTTTGGCATAGATAATAAATATAAAATAATAAAATCCCATATTAATGCTTTGTCAAACCAGATTAAAGCACAAAAATCGATTTACTAAGTAAACAATTTTAATATCCTGAAAAATATAATATCATATCTAATCTTACAGGACCAGATTCTAACAGAAGTATCACAGACAGTTGAAAACAATAGGGTACATGCTAAGGTGCTATAATCTTACTAAATATGATTTTATCCATTCCTGTGACTGCATTAAACCAAAAAATAAGTATTGGCAAAACAAAGATTTTTTTATTTTTTTAATTTATAAAAACCTACAAAAACTAGTCAATGAATATTATTTTAAAATTGGCTTGCTAGATTTAACATTAATCCTTTTAGTTCTGTACAATTTTGCAATCATTATTCTTTTTCCTGTTTAAACTCTTGAGTCACAGTTTGTATCTAAATAAAAAATACTTTCCTTAGAGAAAAAGTAAATTAAGTGAGTTAACCATGAAATAAATATTATACAGTGAGTTTTGAGTTAGTGATAGACTTAAACCTATTTTCACCAAAATTACTCCAAAGTGGTATCAGGAACCATCCAGGTAGGTCTTTATAATCTAAAAATCCATACCTGCTAAAAAATAGTAAAAATGAAATATATAATAAGAAGGAATGGTCAAAAAAGGAAATTTTGTCTGGGATATTAGGTTTGGAGATATATGCAACTAATTGGGTAGATTCACTGTTCATTCCTGATAGGTGATTTCCAGTGATAGCTACTGTTCTAATATCAGCAGGCTTACTTACCATTGAAATTTGGATCATAAAGTTGTAAAGGTGCATTTGTAATTAATCCTTGGTGAATGCCAGGGATGTGGTCTAAGGTACCCTAGGATTAAGTGCAAGAACTTTGTGATCTACACAAGATGATCAGACAGTATACTGATTGTTCTTAAAACGAATTTTGTTATAGGGGCGCTTGTGGCTCTATTTCACAACCGCAATTGTCAAGTGAACTACCCAGAATCAAAAATGATGTAAGGATGCTAAGAATGTATTAAATGGTTATGCAGTCTTTTTGAAAAGAAAAGGCCTTGAGAAGGGTGCAGATATGGAACTGTTCCCCAGATAGTAGGTCTCATAATCAATTGATTTTTTAATAGCACACTCAAAGTATCAGTGCCAATATCTGCTTCATTTTAGTGCACATTGAGCAGTCCTTAAAGGGGTGATCTGGGCCTCAGTGCTTGCCCATCTGGTGGCCCAAGTAGAATCTGCCATGTGATTGAACGCTGAAGGGGGTTACCAATTTGCAATTAAGCCCACTGCCAACTCCCTGAGGTTGTAAGTAGTTTTGTGCTCTCCTCCGCACAGTCATTTTGTATTTGGGGTCTTGTTGGGTGGTTAGCGGTGGGGTTGGGAGATGCTTTCCAAATTTAACAAGGGTTTTTTTAAAGGGTCCTCTTGCATTGTTAACATTTTATTATAATTTGATTACACTCCTATTACTTCATAGCTGTGCTTATTTTTAAATTATGTAATTTTAATATCCTGTCAAATTTGATTGTCATCCTGAACCATAATTTTAAATGACCAGCCTCCCAGACAAACCACCCATTTTCATAGCCACCAAAAAATAGGTGTTCTTCATTTAGTAAGGAAGTTTTGGGTGAGTCACCATCTATTCCCATAGGGAGCACAATGAGACAGGTTCTGGTAATCCATGGGTCCAAGCCCAAATGATACCCTACAAAAGATCTTGGCAGCGTATGTGCATCTGCAGCATATGGACAAATAACTTGGCTCAAATCCATACCTGGGTTTTTGAGTTAATTAGGCCCATACTGGCTTTTCATTCTGGTTTAAATAGTTTCAAGGGCGATAATTGCCACTTTATCTTTGTACCATAGGAAAGTGTATACAACTGACTTTTTCTTGCATTCTAGTGTCAGTCTCGTTGCCAGCGTGTGGGCTACATACTAGAGCTGTGACAGGATGAAGATGAGGATTTGCTTGTAATTTCCCTTCGTGCTTATGCTTGAATACTTACAGTAGGTCATTTTGGGCTGACATGTTGGTTAGCACTATATGCTCCATCTTCTCAAACAAAAGCATTTCCTATAAAATATAAATCTACAGATACCAGACCATCTGCGTGGGGCATAGGGAGTCAGGTCTGTGGGAGACTACCCCACTGGACCAATAAATCTATAAAGATCCCACTCAATCTACAACTACTCTGGTATTTATTGTCTTGGCCTTAATACTGTTCATATTAACTCTCCAAGTTTTTTCTCTTGGACCTCCAATACAGATAGTCCTGATATTACGAGAATCATAGTATTGCCCTATTATCCTCATTGCCTTGTGAACCAGAACTTATACCTCTTGTAGCCTCCAATAGTTTTCAATATAATGTTGTCTATGCTTACAGGATACAAAGGACATTAGAACTATTAAAGATATCAGGGCTAAGAAGTAAGAGTAAGCTTGTATGAGTCTCACATAAGGCGAGATTCAGAAGCCTTTTTTATGATTCAGTAATAATTAAAAACCAACCATTTTACCTCATTAAATAATGATAACTCCTAGAACAATTTAGAGCTAAAGATGGACATGAAGAATTTTCTGGGAATTTTTCAAATGATTTAAATATCTGTCTACAAACCATAACTCAAATAACCATTTCTTGTTATCAATTTAAGTCTATTAGTATTTTTTTGATTTTTAATAGTTAACTTTAGATACTTTGGTAGGGAGTGAAATAAAAAGAAGCCATATTGTTTTAAATAAAAAATAAGGATATAAATTTATCATATATGGGTTTATCATTTTCTCTTTTTACAATAAGGGACAATAACAGATGATATAGTAATCATTATTTTATAACATGTGTAACCCCAAATCCTACTTATAAAAGTACTAACCTTGTATTTTCATATCTAAAACGGATGTAGTAATAATTATACGTCACAATTGCATTTCTTCATGTTTTAAAAAAACCTACTAGGATGTTTACATAGTCTACTACCAAATAGCCATATAAGTAAGCGGTTTAACTAATTAAGAAGCTAATGTGATTGATCCTCACTTATATATATCATGTTCTAATTAAAGAGTTCAAAAATTTTGTGTTTTGGTGAGTTCATAGAAAAAAGATGAAAGCGTCTGCAACTTCCAGAAAATTAGGCTTTTTAGAAAAAATTCATGATGTTAATGTGTGCTTTGTCTAACATATCTAGCCAGAATAAAACTTACAATGCTGCAAATCATATTAACAGCTCTAAAAGCAGGAAGCTGATGTCAAGTAAGAATCTGTAAGGTCTTTTAAAATTTTCAATGATTTTAAATATTGAAGCTTTAAAAATATCAATGTTATGCACAATTACAAAAATAAAAATTAATCTAATTTGATGCTAGATTTTTAAATTAATTAGTTGAGATCTTCATAATCATTCCTGATGCAGAAGCTGCAAGAAAGTATCCAATTTTTAATGATAATGTTAATCCATTTTTCTTGTAACAATCACTTTAGTTACTACAATTTGATTTGAATAGCAAATTTGGATAATCACATTTAGGAAAGATGGGCGACTTTAATAACAAAAATAATACAACATGGGTGAGCGTCGCGGCAAGCGGTGCACTTAATGGTGCAACTAAGGGCAAGAAACGCCCTGGAGGGGGACCAGGAACCCAAGCCATAAAAAAATTGCAAACTCTGACACTGTCTGGGTTTATGGTACTTACTGTAAAGCACGCACAATACATGTATATTCAATTCAACCAACCTTTGTCAAAGGTGGAACGTGGGATCAGAATCTTCCTTGGGGATGAGTCACCAACCCTGTTGGAGAAAACATGTGAGGCACAGCCCTCACTTTTCCCTCACGCGATGTATGTAGCCACCAACAACATGGGCTGTGCCTGGATTGATATTGGTTTCAAAACAGCTGATGAAGCCGATGCCGCAGCAAAAATATGCATGGAAATTGCCCTTTCTGAGGGCAAAAAAATTGTGCGCACCACACACACCAGATGGAACAAAGCAAAAACTTTGTTCATCTCCTTTGACTCGCTCCCCACCAACCTTCCTCATATGGTAATTGAGGAGGAGCTCTGCAAAGGTCTTGTGGCCTATGGAGAAATCCAACAACTCAAATTACAGCAATTTCGCTTAATTCCTGACCTGTGCACAGGCAAAGCTATCACTGTAATCAACCCCTTTTCAGAAGTGGAAGAGGATTTATCCAGAATTCCCCATGCAGCAGAATTTCACTTTGCAGATGGGGGCCAGTTGGCTGCATTCTGAGTTACACCAGAACGCGCACCACCCATTTGCAACCACTGTGGCTCACTGGGCCACAAGGAACATGCATGCCTGTAAAAGAGGGCTTAATGGAAAATGTTTTTTGTGAAGAAGCTATGGATGAAGATAATGAAAACTTCACCAAAATGACTGATGGACACCACCCATTCCGCTGGGGTAAAAATGGACTATACTCCATCGTGGACCCAGTTACAAGTAAACAGTGTAAAGCAGCACAAAAAGCCCGCAAGAGAGCAGCGGCTGAAGTGGCGGCACACGCGGAATCTGCCATTAACCACGGAAAAATTCAGGAGGATATTTCATATATTCACCAAACCAACCAATAAGAACAATATGCCCAGGTCAAAAATTTTCACAGTAACCAGACTGAGCCACAAAGCGTCATCAGTCATGCACATACTGAGGAACAATGCAACCGCAATTTGGGTGAAAATGCGGTTCACAATGCAACAAAGTTGAACCTCAAAAATATAAAATCCAATCAACAACCCGCATCAAATCAACATGAGACCTGTGCAGGAAAAGTTGACGCAAATGCAAAAAACCGCAATTCCCTTGAATCATTGGATCAGATCAAGGGAACCAACAATGGCAGTGAAAGAATTGGAGTACAGATGCGGAGCATGGCCAAAATGAGCCGCAGGGGATAGGACCAGAGGGTCCTCCCAACCACTCCTGAGGCACCACGGGCACCTCAGTGTCAATGAGGACATTAAATATTGTGGGAGCCAGGGCTCATATGTCCCAAGCCAAAAAGCTGGCATTCCTGCGAAAACCTCTTGTAGATAACTTGGCCATCCAAGAAACCCACTTCCTACAAGGGGAAGAATAATCCTGGTCAACCAGGGTCGCACCATCACAATCAGTATGGACGTCTCACTGTGTGGTGATAGTCCAAAACAACAAAAAATTTAAAATTACAAATTCATCATCACACTTGCACGGTCAAGTCCTGGTAGCAACAATCACATGCCAAGATGAAATAATTTCGTTAGCATGTATCTACACACCATGCACTGCAACTGAGAGAAAAAAAAATTTGAAAAAATTTCTACTCTCACCCTCCCACCAGATATCATCATGTTAGGTGATTTCAACTGCTGGGATAACCCCAATACAGATCGATGGCCTAATCCCAGGGGATACCAACCTGAACACATTGAATATCGCACAATGAAGGCATCTCTTGGCTTACAGGATGCTCTTCCCCCAAATTCATCAATCCTTCCCCATATGACAAGACTCAACATACATGAGGGACTGCTCATATCGATGAGTCATATTGATCACATCCTCATCCCACAATCCCACCACTTAAGAATCTCCAAATTTACAACAAAAAAGATCAATTTTTCTGATCACCGCTTAGTTACGGTGCAGTTAGTGCCAACCCAATCCCACACACAGGTGTTGCCTTGGAGAAAGCTTCACCCAGAAAATATAAGATTGCCTGAGATATCTGACTGGGTTGAAAACAAGGCTACAAACCCATAATTCACAGCCCCATTCACTTTGGATCCCATCAGAACATGGGAAAATTTCAAAAAAGTTTTAATCAACAAAACTTGACATATTGCATCACGCAAGTACACCGTGGACACAGCCACAATCAAGCGTACCTTGGCAGAACTAGACCACCTGGAAATAAATACTCCGAGTTCTGGCTATAGCCCTTATTGGGGACGCAAATGGGCAGAAATTTCAGCCTGACTTAACAATCTCATCTTTGAACACCAACACAGAATCAAAGTATCGAACAAAGGTAAGTTCATAAAGGAAGGCAAAACCTGTTTGACATACTTTTTCCGCCAATTCCACTCCTGAAGAAACCAGCCCATGTGCACACAGGTCCTCAAGACCAACGGCACTGTGGCAACTGACCCTGAGGAGGTCAAGGCAGAAGTACACTGCTATTACACCGAATTATATAGTGATATGCCAACAGATCCACAAAAAATTAAAAGATTTATTCAAACTGCCAAGATACAAAGTACACCACCAAATTACAATATACTATCCCTTATCACACGGGAGGAGCTTTAGGAAACAATTCGCGGTGCTCCACGTAGGAAATGCCCAGGGCCTAATAGGATACCCTACGAATTTTACAAAAAATATTTTCACAAATCGCCCCCCTCCTATTGGCGTCAATGAACCAGAGTTTGTTGTAAAAACGCCTATTACCAGGAGGCCATGAATCCTACGTTATAACCTTGTATAAAAATGGTGACAAGTTGGACCTGGCCAACTGGCGCCCAATTGCACTCTCTAACACTGACACAAAAATTCTAACAAAAATTCTAGCAGTTAGATTAGGCGCAATTGCATCTGACGTCCTATCACCCAACCAGCTTGGGTTTATACCAGGGCGTTCAATCTGGAACAACATACACCCTTGTGCAAACATTTGCCAATCCAAAGCAACTGGTGCCCTGGTCTTCTTGGATAAGGAAAAGGCGTATGACCGTGTTTTCTGGCCATACCTAAAAGAATGTCTACATGCCTTCAAACTCCCACCAAGGTTCATAAAATGAGCGATGCTCCTAACAGAATCTGCAACCATGGCTGTATGCGGCCCTGGATTCCTAACAAACAATATCAAACCACACAGAGGGCTCAAACAAGGGGATCCCCTCAGCCCACTGCTATACAAATTCAGCTTTGACCCGCTCCTCCGAGTAACTGACTTACGTCTCATGGGGATAACCGCACAAGGACAACCAACAGTCAAGATACTGGCCTTTGCAGATGACTGCGTAGCAGGTATAGCAAACAATGAAGATGCCTGACAGCTGAAACACACTCTAGTGGAATACTCTAAGGTGAGCAATGCATCGCTCAACAAAAGGAAGACAGAAATCATCCTTTTTGTAAATACACAAACAATTGGGCACAACATCAGAGCCTCACACCAACACTCGAAGAAAAAACCCAATTATTTTACCCTTTGCAACACCTCCCACCACCACTCCTGTCAGACACTTTGGAATTTGGCTAGAATCAGGGGGATATGCTAATGAGACAATGGAAAGTAACCTGTTACAACGGGTATCCAAACGCGTCGCCTCCCTCAAGGGAAGAACCCCAGGACTAACAGGACGAGTCACAGTTGCTAACTCGCTCCTCCCAATCCTGTGGTACCAGGCCCATGCGATAGCCTTCTCACCTACCTTTATAACCTCAATTCGCGCGCTTATCCAGGGCTGGCTGTGGCCTTGCTCTCACCCTCCTATACGGATGGAAACACTATTTGGCCCACGCTCAAGCGGAGGCATGGGACTAATAGATTTTGTGAGCCATGCCAATCACATCCTAGGTATTTGGATAAAGGAAATCCTTGCTCCAGACCTCCCGCAACAACATTGGTCCAGAGCAGCAAGGACTAACTTTGCATAGGCGCTCAAATTAACCAACCCACATAGTCCACCCAGACTACTTTCATACCTTGCCAAGCACCCTACTGCAACAGGTCCGCATGGAACCTCCCCTCATTTCAAACATATCCTCCAAACTATCCGCTGTATGGGATGGACCATAGGGAAAATGGGTACTATACAGGGAAGGGTTCAACCCAGCCTCCAATTCAAATTAAGAAACCCAAAAACCAACCCCAGAGGGATATGCTCGCAACAACCCAAGCATAGCTAGGATAGAATACCTAGATAAGCTGGACATTCCCTATGATTTAACCACACAGAAAGCAATGTGGAAAATGACACACCACCCACTCCTACAACCAAGGATAAGAGCAAACGCCTGGCGCTGTTTGAGAAGGACCTATAGGACGGCGGACCGCTCCAACTCCCTCCACAAAACATGTGCAGTATGTGGAGGGGAGGGATCCCTACATCACCGCCTAGAAACATACCCCCCAACCAAAGCTATATGGAAGGAAGTCGCACGCCTGCTCAAGATTCAAAACTAAACAGGGATTCCTGATAACAAAGAGTATCTTCGCGCTCCAGATCTAGTCACCAATCCCATCTACCCTCCGCTCCCTAATACCCATTGCAATGTGGACAATACACACAATTGCATTAGATGCGTTCAAGGGCACTGTCCCAAACATCATGGGATTATTAACAGATTCCATGTCCACTTAATAGAGCACTTCCAAGCCTGGCTCTATGGATATATGAGACCAAGACAAAAAGCGCTCATAGAATCATGGTTCCCACTCTGGTTCCTCCACACAGACCCTTTCCTTCACACCTGCTCCATAGCAGGGGAAACCCCCTCAGAGTAGTGCACCAACCCCCATACCTGGCAGTCCCGCTGGCAACAGGGGTAACTTAGGTACCCTGGGGTGCCCAATTTTTATATTTCTTAGTTATTCTCTTAGTTTCACATATATTCGGTAATGTCTGTCCCCTGGTCGGCTTACCTTGGTTAAATAAAATGTTAATCCATTTTAGCAAATTATGACTGCTGAGATATTTGATATAATCATTGGCATCCTTCTTCAGATACTTGTGAAGATACATTAATAATAACTAATGTCTTGAGACATCCAACTGAACAAATCCAAACTTTCTTATAGACAAATCTCTTATTGTGTCTTCAACATATTTTTTACAGGAGATGTCTTCACCTCTATCATAACATGGATATGGCATAAACAGCATGAGTTTGAGCTTTCATAAAAGTGTAGGGCTTCAATTTTTGTGGCTTGATAGTGGTGTGCCCAAGAATCCTGACAGTCAATACTTGCTTCAGTCTAAGACTCACAACAGGTAATTTGTTTATTTTTGAGAGTGCCCAAGTCGCACTTAGGTCTCATCATCTATAGTAGTAGTCCTAAGGTAAAATTGACAAAAAACTATTTAAAGTCAAGTACCAAAAAAGAGATATAGATAAAAAACGTTTTTTATTTTAGTATAGACTAGTGGTTTTCATACTTTACATAAACCAATATAAACCCCCAATAAGGAAAAGATATATAATTTATAGCCTTGTGATCTGGATGTGAGGCTCATGGTTAGGCAATGAATTCAAGACAAAAAATGTCTTTGTAATAAATTTTGATAGGAAAAAATATCATGAATGGACCAAATTAGATGATACTTGGTATTGCATAGGTCAATTGTTTGCAGATTATATATTTCTTACCCTTTTGCAGATAGATCCTAATTTTATTGCTTCAAACGTCACTTGAATTAATCAACTGCAATTATGATAATCCTTCGCTTTTTTTGTTAAGAGTTTCAGTTTGAGTTATCCTGGGCTTAAGTCAGTCTGATGAAGATTCCCTTTTGTCAAGTTGAGCCTTACCGACTATCAGCTCTTCTATGTAGCTAGTTGCAGGAATTTTTACCCCCTTATCAGGTTTAGGTGTTGATATTCTCATGGGACTCAAATAGCTAGTACTTTTCTCATGTTTATTATTCTGATATCTGAAATATAGTAATAAACCTGTTGCTCCCTTTATAACATGCTTACTTTAATAACTTTAATGAAAGATTAAGCAAAAAAACTGGCCATATTTAATGCCCCAGTCACTAATATATTAAAAAATACAGTCACCAAACAAACAAGCAACTTGTTTAAAAAATCTAAAGAACACAATAGAAAGAAAAGTAAGGTAAACATTGGAGAAAATTGATTCTTACATATGACATTAGTTATTCAAAGTTACTTCAAGGAAGTAATTATCCCAATTATCATAAAAACACCTTCTGAGAATAAATTTTCTATAAAGTAAACCTCAACGTGTTGCAAGGATTTTGAAGGAAGATTACATTAGTATTTCATTAGGAACAGGTAAAAAGTATAAGTCTCTTAAACCAAATACAACTCCTATTCAATATGCTATGATGTCCAGAGAGGGACAAATGATACTTTAAAACCATAATAAAGCCTTTTATAAAATGTAAAAACTAATCAGCATTAACAAAAAATTGTGCTTAATTCTTTGCAAATGACAATGCTCGCCTCTTCAGTGGGGGTTGGATTTGTTCAGAATATTTTCTTTCCAGTTTAAAAAGATATTTATCATTTTGACACTTTTATTTTGACTCTTAGTCCGGTGTAGATTTTATTAATAGGAAAAAGTAGATGATGAAGAGGTTTAAAAAAGCTAGTTTCAGAAGCACTCCATCAAGGTTTTGCCGCACAGAACCATAAATCCTGAGAAGAAGGCTAGGTAATGATAATTATAGTAGATAATAAAGTGGAATCATTTGCTAACTTGGACTATCTGATAATTCACCTAATTTGTTTTACCCCATTAAATTGCCAATTTGTGATGTCAGACCCCATGGCAGTAATGATAAAATAAGGCTAAATCGCCTAGAAAACTCCAGTAGAACAGTTTATTTGGCTTTTTGATGACCTACCATATAAACAGTGGTGTATTGATTCATTAGCCATGGCTTAAAGTCATATGTTTTCACTGGTCAGATATCACAAGTAAGATTTGAATTATCAGGAGTAGCTTATTTTGAGTATTGGTTGTCACAGAAGGCAGAAGGGGACCACTACCAGATAAGGCTTTTATCTTGAGACATATGGATGTACTAATGATAGCTACACAATAGCATAAATATCAATTGAAGTAGTCATTCCAATAATGGGATCAGGCACTTCTTTTTGCATAGTGTATAATGAGAGTGCCTTTTGTTTTCTCTACAGTTCCGTTTGCAGCTGGGTGGTAAGGAGCGGTGAAGAGCTGTTTATTCCTATAATGCAAGTAAATTTACTAAATTACTGAGGAAATAAAATCAGTTTTATATTGGATTTTAGTACTCTAAGGCAACCATTTTGAGTAAGAGATTGTTGATACAGGAACAAAGAAACATCTTTTTTGTTAGTTCTGGTAATAGAAAGAGCCTCAACCCATTTAACTAAGTGGCTAATAGTCAGGATAACATGTTGAAGGCCATATACAGATGGTTGGATTATTCTAACAATTAAATGCTAGCTATTTCAAAAGCAAAGCCTGGCTGGGTATGTTCAAATTGGTATTACTGATTTTATGCATCTTTGCTTAAAAAGAAAGGTTTCAAGGAAATCATGCACTGTATCACCATATTCACCCAATAACACATAGATTTCACCATTTTAAGTGATTCTTAACATCTCCATAATTAAGGTTAAGAGGAGCTTTTATTATCACTAAGTTTTAAGCAGATGGTTGAGTATTTTCAAAAATTTAGTGCCTAGATATATGGCCGCATTAACAACCTGGTGTCTTTATCATACTTTAGAGTTGGTTTTGTCTGCGCCGTAGTTCTTGCGCCCAAAGATGAGGTCTTTGCTTAAGTTCAAGAGCCAATTTTTCTCGGGAATAAAAATATGTAAAAGTGGTAGACAGGACAAACAATCTTCAATTTGATTCTGTTTACCTTCATAATGAAAAGTATATAATCATAACCTTGGAGATGTAAGGCTAAAACGACTACCCCTCAGGGTCATTTATTTGTAAAACCAACATAAAGAGAAATAGATGGTAACCACAATAAAAGATTCTTCATGTATAAAGGGCGTAAATACTTTATAGCTAGAAATACAGAAAGGCATCTCTGATCAGTTACAGAGTAATTTCTTCTTTTCCTGATATTGCTTTACTAAAATAGGTGCCTGAAAGATCAAAATTCTTAGAACTAAGTTGTGCAAGTATGGCGCCAAACCCAGAGTCGCTAGCATCAGTAAAGATTAACAAAGGTTTAATCATAAATGAAAAGATTAAGGAGTGGAGCAGTTTTAGAGCAGTCCGTGAAAAAAATATTACTGCTGCTTCTCAGGCCCCAACAAATAGATTATATTTATATGTGAAAGCACAATTATGGCTTGTCCAATTCAGCAAAATAAAAATGAATTGTTGATAGTATCCAATCATTACCAAGATACTTAAATGAATAGTTTGATAGAGCAGGCATTTATTTTGATTTCAGATAAATTTATAAGGAATTTACTGAAACCTAAGAAAGGCAACTTATGACCTAAAAGTTTCATTTAGTGTTGTAATAGGGCGCTCTTGGAATTTTTAAGCTAATGAAAAGGTTTTCATAGCTGTTGAAAACTTGTCACAAGTGGTTGAAATGTGCAGTGAAGCTGCAGGAAAAAAACAGTCACATTATGTAGAAAAGTTACAAAGTAATCTAAGTACACATAATAATAAATTAATAGCTCGGTGGAAGGAGGCAGGGTTGTTGCATAACCACACACACATCTGTGTGAGTTCAGATAATTACTCCTTAGATATTAGAGCATATTTATCCCTGCCATAAATTAACAAGTCAATTCGTCTATAGCCACTTTTAAATATATAACAAAAGATTGAGATCCAATTAATGAGCGTAATGAGTCATCTATCCTAAGTAAAAATTAACTGCCCTTTTGTGCAATAAAATTTAAATTATACAAGTTGTTATCTACCTCATGACTGCCATCCTTCTTCTTAATTAGTAGCAGAGTAGACCACTTTAGAGACAAGAATAACCTAAGTTTTAAACGAGGTGTCAGTAAAAAACCACGCACTGTAAGCGAGTTTCCTCTACCAACAGTGATTTAGGTATGTTGTGAAATCTAAATTGATTGGATGATAATCTTAAATTATTGATGGCGGATTATCAGTTATCCCTTGGAATAGAATTATAGTATTTTCTAATTTAAATGACTTGAGAAGTATTGACGCTAATTAATTTTACTTGATCTGAAGTTTAAAAACTGCTAAAATCCCCAATAATAAGATGAGTATGCTGGAAGTTAAAGAAGGTGAGTAGCTGAGAGGTTGGGCTAGAGAGTGGCCATAAAGATGGGCATAAGAGGGAAAACAAATGGAAAAGAGGAGGAGTTTATTTTGTAGCTGTAGAGTGATTCTGCAAGCTAAAGATTCTATAGTTTTTATGGTAGAAGGATTCTTCCAAGTAAAAAAGATTGTGTTCCTAAAGCTCTTTGTCTTCATTTCATTAGTTTATTGTGATCTTTAGCACTGGAAATACTTATAAGCTTTTTCATTCTACCAGTGAGCGTTAACGCTAATATAAATTTCAGCAAATTGTAAACAACATTGTCAAATAGCCAACAGTGGTGCACACTACAGGGGGGCCATTGATCAACACACCTAAGTCTGTTTGTCTTTCTGTACCAATGACAGATATATCTGATGCTGATTTTAAACCAGTTTTAGTACTTGATGCAATGTAGTACGCTGAAAAATTGTCCTGGACACCTTTTGTCAAACCAGAGATGAGCTGCATTGTGAGCGTAAGGCTTTGGTGGATCAGTTTGTAGCATTGTCAGGAAACTACATAATCTCAACCTTAAGAACAAGCTATTAACAGACCTTCTCAGAAGCATGGTCAACCATCCGCAGTGCGTTAGATATCAATTGGATGAGGGCTCTTACTAATGTAATTTCCAATACAGAACTCATAACTAAAAAGAGGACAACAGTGAAGAGCTTTGGCTCTGTGATAAAGGAGCGTCCAATAGAGGGGCAGAGGAGCGCTTTGCCAACCAAGCAGGCCGTAGAAGTCTGTATTCTTAAAGTATTAACTCTGGAATTGATTCCACCTTGTTGAAAAGTGTTCCTCACATGTTCATGGTGCTTCTAACTGATGAAGCCCAGGCCGCACCACTTGACAGATAAGCTTTGTACTGCTTTCCCTTCTGCGTCCTCCCCTTGTTGAGAACAAAGTAATGCCCAATGTGAAGTGACTCAGTACACCCTAAGAGCTCGTATTTTTGAGAGTTATGAGGAAGTGTCCATTGGTAAGTTGCCCCATTCAATTATGATGGGAACATGCATTGTTTCTTTAATGGTTTGAATTCTCTGTGAAGGGAGCTTTAAAATAACATAAAACTTAATGTTAATCACCACCATAGATGTTGAGAGTGCTAACCAGGTTACGTTTTACTAGAAAAATATCTCATTCACCTACCTGGAAGTCAAAGACATGATGCTACTCTTGACAAGGGGGCTAGTTAAATGACTCAGATAAAGTCCAATTTCTTGACCATTAGGTTTCATCTTAATGAACGCTTGATTGCATAGCTACAAAATAATTATGGGCGCTAATTGCAAGGATAAAGCTGGTCGTTAGGAGGCCAAAAAGTCAAATTGCAAGGCCTTATTGTTCTCAAACATACTCTGGACCAACTCTGGGTGCAGGCGAGATATTCTTAGGTTGGTCCTGGGGCTGTGAGTGATGATCAGCCCTACGTTACAGCAAGGGCGTTAAAACGCTCCAGCATTGTAATTAATAGTGACAGTATGATTCAGTTTCTCTGTGAGTGGGGTTCTAAAACCTGTTCAATTTCAAAATTGCTAAATCAAGTAATCTTTGCCTGAAATCAATAACTTAAGTTTGGTCAATATCAAGCTACAGTAAACTGGCTGATGGTAGGATGCACCCATTGGGTCGCTTAGGGATTAGCACCATTTCCCCTGATTGATGATTCTCCCCCTTAGTTTAGTATGTTTCTATGAGACCAACTTTCCTCGTTGGTCAACTTTCCAAATGTAAAACTCTGTTAGTTTACGTTTTTTGATATGGTTCTTTTGGCAAACCTATGCATATACTCTTATTGAGGAGGTTAAAACAACGTTGGCCATTTTATTTCTAGAAAATTATCTACCATATCTGGAGCACCGCTGGACCACCCTGGTTCCCTCCAGATTAAGGCACCTCAGCACTACCGCATAGATCTCCACTTGGTTATGGACGCCCCTTGGGGGTCCTACTAAGAATTGTTATCTATTTTCTTTCAACTACTACATACCGCAGTTTACTTTCTTGCCCTGGGATACTTTTGTTCCAGCATCCTCTGTGGTGCCCTGTTTACTATTATGATATCTAGTTCCATAGTGGTGTGGCTGTTCATCTTTCACCACCTCACTGGAAATGGGAGAGTTAAAGACACGCTCCTGACATTAGTCAACCAACCAATTTATTTATGTGCACTAGATTTACTTTGTGAGGCTTTTGCTGAGTGCAAAATTGGGTGCACCTGCTGTCTAACGTGACTTCAATTGGGCCACCACCATTTTTTCTTTTAGACGAGGTTTTTTGAACCTTGGTGTTATTCTCACGACCCCCAACTGGTAAGTGCTACCCTTCTTTCTCATTACTGGTGGATTCAAATGCTTTGCAATTTTGGTGTCATAATTCTCCAACTTTCCCCCAAAATTAACAAAAACATTTTATTTTATATGATTCTTCTTGGAAACTCGTTTGGATTGTGCAGGTAAGATCATCAATGAAAAGTCTGGGGGTGATGGCCTTGGATAACGATGCATAACCTGCCGCTGAAATGGGTAAGGGTGTTCATGTTACAAATTGCATTTTATAACTCTAGTTCCTTATACAAAAATGAGCCAGATATCATATATTATGGTTCTAGTGTGGAACCAATATTTGTATACCAGATATCCCCAGAGAACCCTCTTTTAACCCCTACCATAATCCGCAGAACACATATAGTGGAGAAGGAGTTGCTTTTATAATATAAAAATGTTTATGTAACTGCTGAATATATGGTGGGATATTTGGCTTCAGTAGTAAAAGTGAACAATTATCCCTTTCCATTTTATGATGCAAAGTCATGCCCAGGAGGCATGCTTATGCCTGATAAAATGTTTTCTGGTGATATGTTGGCATTTTCTGAGTTGGATAATTATCATTTAGGTTATTTAAGTGAATTGCTACCCCTTCATCAAGTTGGGGTTTTTACCCATATTCCCAGCTGACTAGATTACTAGGGGTCACTAGTTGATAATTCTCTATAGCAAAGTGAATTGGAATCAGTTGGCCCTAATTTTAGGGTAACAATGTTCAGGGGAATTTAGGTAAATCGCCAGGGTCAGATCCATTGGAGAATAATCCAAATGAATGCTAAATATCTAGTCGGGCAGAGTTTCTGGCAAAATAGGGGCATCTGATAGTTGGTTGATAATTTACTATCCGGTGTACCAATTAGGATCGGTTGGGTTTCATCACTGACTGATTGGAAATTTTAGTATCAAGATTTGAGGCAGGTGATCTGTCTGAAACTAGCGAATAGATGAGTTGGTCCATGACCTGCCATAATGGGTAACAAGTCCCATTACCTAAGCAGGTCGCTTGCCAAATATGGTTGGTCCACTGGGATTAATAGGAAAACTTTAACGCACTGCTCCTTCCAATGAGCCAAGAATGAATTAGGAAGTAGGGCCCAGGGCACTAAACAAAGGGCAGACATGGTCCCTGAGACCATTCTTCTTTTGTGTATGCTACAGGAGCCGAAGATAAATACCCCTTTGAGGACAGTTACTAGTATGCTTACCCATAGCAACATGCTCTGACTCCAAGACAAGGTGTATAGGGAGACAATAGCCTTCCCAATCTCGCTCTCAAAGTCCACCTCCTGTTTATAGGCCAAACATGGCCACTTTTAGATTAAATTTATCAATATAAACCTCGGAAGACTGTAATAAAAATAATTAAAGCTCAAGAACGGCTTTATTTAAAATTTTAGGCAATTTGATAGTAAAACGGAACTAGAGACCTCCAACTTTTAAGTCCCTTCTCTTATAGCTCTCTGCTGCAAGCATAGATCAAGCTATTCATCATGCCTGACACTATGTCTTTTGATATATGCCCTAAGCAAACCCCAGTTTTTTAGGTCGCATTAAATTCTGTAGTGGCTGAACCAACACAACCAATAATCGGTTAAATTCTGATTTAAATTCACCTTTAACCTAGAAACAACCCACTTCAAAACCATTTGGTTCGACCCCAGGCCTGACAAAACATCTAGCCGCCGTCTTACCCAGTCTTAGTCTCAACCTGGGGTCTAGCCAAGACTAATGCTTTCTCACCCCTCTATCTTCCACACTATCTTGTCCTGTCTTATCAAAGATCAGGGCAATGTGATGTTAAGGATAAACCTCAATGTCACATCACCCCTAGACAAGAAGAACACTTGGATCTTCCCAGGACACCAGGTGCAATCTCTGGACGTCTGCCACGTGGCCTCCTCAGATGGATGACCTTTCCACTGGACCAAGAAATGACCTATGACCCTGCACCACCTTTGTGTCCAGGATCTCCTCCACCTCGTACTCCTCGGCCCCCCTTTCAGCTGGAAAGAGAGGTGAGGCCTTCTCAGTCGGCTGCCCCAAGAATGGTCTTAGCTGCAACACATGCAACACTGGATGAGCCTGTGACCCCTCTGGCAACTTCAGCTCAAACGCCACCTCGTTCACTGTCCTCACTATTGGGTATATGCCCAACTCCACCAGCCCCAACTTTCAGCTCCTCACAGGTATGGCATAGTTCCCAGTGTTTACTAAGACCCAATCGCCATACTTAAAAATGCTTCTCTCTGAGCGATGCCTATCTGTTTCCTCTTCTGAGCTGCAACCGACGCCTCTAGATTTCTTCTCAGGAGACCTAAAGTATCCCAAGTCTCACATAGCTCATCTGCATCTGGATTCTGACTCTGCCCGAGGCCCCATACCCTCTGGGTGTTGACTATGGTTTGCAAAAAATGGGGTGATTCCTGTTGAGGCATGCTTGTGGATGTTATATGAAATTTGCGCCAATTTTACCCAACTCACCCAATCATCCTGCCGCCCTGAGACATAGAACCTCAAATACGTTCAAATATTTGATTTACCCTCTCATTTGGCCATCTGATTTGGGATGGTAAGTTGATGAAAGGGAGGCCTTTATCTTCAAGTTTCCTAACAAATGTAACCAGAGAACTGAGATGTGAACTATGGACCTCGGTATAGAATCTCCTCTGGTACCCTATGTTGGGAAAAGACCTTATTCATAAAGATCTGACCCGCTACCTTTGCAGAGATGGTTGACCAACAAGGGAAAAACTCTGCATACTTTGTTAGGCAATCCTTCACAACCATCCAGGCGTCCATCCCCTGGGACTTGGGCAACCCTTTGATAAAATCCACACTCATAGAGGCCCATGGCCTAGAAGGAATCTGGAGAGGCTTCAATTTTTCTCCTGGAGCCATATGTTGGGACTTTGGCCTGGCACACACCACACATCGCTCCACATACTGCTGTACTGCAGCACCCACTCTCCTCCATGAATACTGTTGATGAACCAGTTTCTGTGTCTTCTCCACACTTGGATGTCCAGCCAAAGGATGATCGTGGTTAGCTGCCAAAACCTCCTGCTGCAAACTCATCACTGGAACCCAGATTCATCCTTCATGCTGTATAAGACTTCCCCAGACAGAGAACCCCGCAAGTTTCTTGCTTGCCTCCCCATCTCTCGTCTCATCCAAGATTTGCCGGCCAAACTCACTACTTTTCTGTGCAGTCCAAATTCTCCTTGAGATTCCTTCTCTCCAACACTTGATCATTGCAAACAAACTCAATGGCAACATTGTAGAGGTGTTGTACATCCTCAACTCCTCCTCAGAAAACACCAACCCTGAATCACGACTCAGCAAATCTGCAAAGATATTCTGTTTCCCTGGCTTATACTCTATCCGTAAGTCATACTGAACCAAATCTAAGTGCCATCAGGCCTGTCTCTGATTCATCAGATGTGAGGACTTATAATAATCTAAGGCTCAATGATCAGTCCAGATCACAACTGATTCCTGGCGTACAACAGGTGGTGTTGCCACTCCCTAATGCCGCCACTATTGGCAAAAACTCTTGTTGTAGATTGGGTAATTCGTCTCAGCTGGCACCATCTCCCTGATGAAGTAACAGACAGGGTGCTCAACCCCGTATTTACCCTCCTGCAATAGCACCGCTCCAAGTGCAAAGTTTGACGTATCTGTCTCTACTATAAACGGTCTGTTGGGGTCAGGATGGGCAAGAGCTGGGGCTGTCAGCAGACTGGTCTTCACCCGCCGTAAAGCCCTTTCCTCAGCCCCCCAAACGAAAGGTACCTTTCCAGTCAACCTTTTAAGTGGCACAGCCCACTCAGCTAAATTCTTAAAGAACTCCTTACAAAGTTCACTACTACCAAAAACTCCGCACTTCAGTCCGATTCCTGGGGGCCTTCTATTCCTTCACTGCTCACAGTTTATCAGGACATATCACTAACCCCCTGGAAGACCACATTTCTCAAGAGAAACACCGAGCCCTTATTAAACTCACACTTTGGATTGCTTCAACTTCAAGCCCGCCTGGCTTACCACCTCCAGAACACTCCTTATATCCCTCACATGATCTTTCATCAACCTGGAAAATATCAGAATATTATCCATATAGGCAACGCAACACCTACCCACCAAATCCCCCAACGCATAATCAATCAATCGTTGGAAAACTGTAGAGGCATTGCGTAGCCCCAAATAACATAATATGGTACTCAGAATTCCCCAAATGATACTTAAACGCGATATACTTCTGGTGCTCTGGCCTCACAGGAATCTGATTGAAAGCGTCAACCAGATTCAATTTAGTGAACACCACACACCCTGAAATCATGGGTAGAATGTCTTCCAGGAGTTGCATTGGATAAGGGTAAGGCTCTGTTACTGCATTGAGGAGCGAGAAATCTATATAAGGACGTAGCTCCCCACTCGCCTTTGGCACCAACAGCACTGGTGAAACCACAGACGCTTTGGACGGCACAATAAAACCCAGACCTAGCATCTTATGGACATACTGATCAAGAGCTTCCTGAGCCCAGGGGTTGAATGGATAAACTGGACATCCCCTTGGCAACTCAGAGCTCGCTTTGAACTGGAAACTAAATGCAAAGTCCACTGTAGGAGGGAAGAATGCTTCACCCTTGGGTTCAAACACTGATGCAAAATCCTGGTACTCCTTTGGCAAACCCTTCAATGGCGCGACTGATGATATTCCCCCCATTCGTTTTACTGATGACCCCTTGGGACAGGAATTCCCACTCCCACACATCTGAGCCTTCAGGAGTCAACAGCACATAACTCTTCATCATATCAAATTGTGGATGGAATTGGTGCCACCACCTCATCCCCAGCTTTACAGGATGAGGCAAATGTACTGCAGCATGAAATTCTTCCTCATACTCATTCAGGCCTTGTCTTAACAGGATCTTGGCCTACATCTTCCAGACCGCAGTCCTCTTTGTGGCATCCGCCAACAACACAAATCATCCTCCTGCAACGGCAATCCAATCTTCTGGCCCACTCTTCATCCACATAATTCTTATCAGCCTAGTGTCCACCAGGGCCTGGACCTTTACACACTCCTTCTTCACAGGACCTTCCCGCACTTCTATGGGTAAAAATAAATATGAATAAAGCGAAGACAGCGATTTATTCTGGGACACCAGCTTCATTGGCTCCTCGCGGAAATTATAAGGAGCATTCTTCTTCTTCTTTGAGGCCTCAGGGACCTGAATGGAGGACTCAACCATTGACGCCCCCAGCAATTCGCCGCTCTCCCCAAACTCCCCCTGACCCTTTCCTTCCTCCTCCACATACCTGAACCCCTTTGAGCTGTACACAGGCTCTGAACCTGCTCGTCTCATAGCCTCCTTCCCATGGGAGTCCCTTGGGAACCGCACCAACTCCTAGTGAGCCTGGTCAAGGCCATCTGCCGCTCTACCTGCAAGGCCAAGGCCACATCCTCCTCCAACGTCGCTGCAGGATGCACTGCTGCCATAGCCAAAAAAATCAGCCTGCAAATTTTGACGGAACATGCAAGGAAGATGGGATTTTGGAGTCTTGGCTGCTTTGTTCAGTGCCTGGAACATTCGACCATATTCCTCCACAGATTTCCTCCCCTGACTGCACTTCAGTAAAGCTGACCAAGCTTAATCTTATGCCTCATCTGGACATGCCACTCGGTCAATCAAGTTTAAACACTCTTTGCTGAATCAGGAAACCCTGCCTGCTCCTCCAAAAGAAACGTATACCCAGCTTGATAGCTTCACTGGCAAGGTCACCAAAACTTAGTTCAACTATAAAGTGAACGAATCCTCACCCCCGAAGTCTTTGTCAACCGCCCTTGGAACTGAACCTGACCAAACGTCTGATGGATCAGCTCAACTCCTCTGAACTTAGTAATGATGGTTTTTTCCTCGGGTATATCAGTCCTACCACTTTCCCACCAGTCTAGGACACACACTCCTACACCCAGTATACCTCATGAAGCAAAAACGCTGCTGAAAATATCACCATTAAAAGCGTCGTGGTATGGTGATACCAAACAGGGATCACAACTGCTCTTGGTTCCTCTTTTACTTGCCACCACAACGACTGGAAAGTAATTAGTTCCGTTTAATGTAACTCACTGGCTCCTTCCAATGAGCCATGAATGAATTGAGAAGTAGGGCCCAGGTCACTGACCAAAGGGCAGACATGGTCCCTGAGACCATTCTTCTTGTGCGTTTGCTACAGTAGCCGCGATTAAATACCCCTTGGAGGACAGTTGATAGTATTTTTACCCCCAGTAACATGCCCTGACTCCAAGTCAAGGTGTATATCAAGCCAATAGCCTTCCAAATCTCGCTCTCAAAGTCCACCTCCTGTTTTATAGGCCAAACATGACCGCTTTTAGATTGAATTAGCAATATAAACCTCGGAAGACAGTAATAAAAATAAGTAAAGCTTAAGAACGGCTTTACTTGATAACTTTGGCAAGTTGATAAGCTAACGGAACTAGAGACCTCCAATTCTTAAGTCCTTTCTCTTATAGCTCTTTTCTGCAAGCAATGATCAATCTCATTTGTCATGCTTGACACTATGTCTTTTGAAATTTTCTAAGTTAAACCCAATTGTTTTAGGCCGTATTGAATTCTGTGGTGGCTGAACCAACACACCAAATAATCGTTCCAATTCTGATTCAAATCCACCTTTAACCTAGAAACAACCCGCTTCAAAACCATTTGGTTCGACTCCAGGACTAATGAAAATTTAACCGCTTTCCTTCCCAATCTTAGTCTCAACCTGGGGTCTAGCCATGACTAATGCTTTCTCACCCCTCTATCTTCCACACTATTCTGTCCTGTCTTATCAAAGATCGGGGCAATGTGATGTTGAGGCTAAACCTAAATCACCATAAAAACGTTAGGGACACGTTTTCTGACTCTTTTTATTTTAGGTTTGAGGATGTCCAATCGTGGAATCCTAGCCAGCATGAGGAAGACCATCACTGAATAGATGACGATGGGTAAATCAATGGCAACAGCTGCGTTTTATCAAAGAGTCACAACTAAGGGCTGAGCGCCAAATTTCCATTATAAATTCACTAAGAAATCACTTAATAAAAACTAATATTTTGAAGAGGTAAAGATCAGCTCAACTCTCCATTTAATTTCACCACTTCTGGGGTTTATACAGGTGCCAAGGAATTATTAATCCAGGTGGAACGAGATTCTAGTATGGCAGGAAGCCATGAAAGACATAGGCTTATGTCTCTAGTCCCATGAAGTAAGGGAGAAATCAGTGGGATGTAATAGGTTACCTGATTGAGGTGGAAATCAATTATAAAGAAGATTGGCATCAAACTGTTGTTTTAACTTAACACTTTTTTTATCCTTTACATCAGACCATTCTATCATTGAAAATTGTATCAGTAATAACTACCAAAAAACTACATGCGTCCCCAACGAAATTTGAACCCATGTTCTCAGCAGTGCAAGCTACATGGGTTAACATTTGGTTACAAAGCCTTTTTTTAAAAAAACTTAATACTTTTTTTTATGAAAGTTAAAAGGAAAGTAAGCGGGGAGGGCGGAACACAGACAATTCAGCTGAGGATAAAGGATTGGGAATTCAGGCAGATAGGGACCTAGCACCCCAAACCATTTCTGATTGGCGATTGCCATTTCTAGCAATGGTTCTAGCATCAGCGGGCTTACAGGACATTTGATATTTGATCAATTCGTTGCTTCATCACTTATGAAAAGAGCTCTGGTGGGAAAAGCCAAACGTGAAGCTTTATAACACCCAGGGATTAGGCATGAAAATTATGATCTATCAGAGCTGATTGGAGATAATCTGAATTGTTCTCAACACCAAACCTTTGTGGTGGGGGCGCTCATTGGCTAAACTCTTGACAATGAGAGCTGAGAGTATTACCCATACACAATAATGGTAGACGAAGGATCATAATTGAAATGGGGATGATCACAGGATTTTGCAAAAAAGGTCCTGTGATAAATGCATTTCCATTGGTGATTGTTCACCTGACAGGATGTAGTGCGTTGTGGACCGATCAATCTTGAACACGGCGCATTTGTATTATTGGTGAGGGGCATATGCTTCTAGTTCAGCGCATACAGAACACTCCTTGTACAGGCAATCTGGTCCACTGTGCTTACCAGATTTAAACATGCAGTGAAGGATACGCCAGGTTATTAGCCATTGCTTGTCCATTATCAGTTGGAAGTTCAGACCAAGATCAACTCCTTCTTTTGGTAGCTAATGTAATGGCCTTCAGTTGCCCAGTCATTCAAGGTTCGTGGTTGAGAGGGTAGGTTGCACCCAAGTTTTGGGAGTACATCCCCTTATTTGATCAGGGTTGATTTGTAACTGATTTTTAATTTTCTTGACAACATAATTGTCGCAATTATGATATGACTGGACAATAAGCCCTAAGTCATTATGGTGAACGGATGAAATCCGCCAAGTTTAATATGATTTATGGTAATTCAGACGCCTCAAAATGAGGGTATATTGTGTTGTTGGGAAATCACCTCGAATTAGGTGTCATGAGATTAACAAATGAAGAATTGGCAGAACCAATGAGATATGGCAAATTGAATTACTAACCCATGAAAGTGGTATCATCCAAAGTCACTACATATACGAGAGATGAGATGATTGAGGAGGAGAATTGTTAATAAAGGAGAGCGAGCAAAAAAGCAAGATCCGCTGTGTTTAGTATATTAAATAAAGAAATATAGTGGGAGCAAGTGCTCCATATTTATTAAATAAGTTTATTTCTGTTGTTTCAAGGGTAACGATTCTCATATCATTGGTCCTATTGCTCTGTGGGTTGAACCCTGCGAAAAATTGCTTATGGCGTATCTCAACAATAATGTCAATTTTATAACAGTGGTGCTCACTACAGGGGGCCCATTGATCAATCACATAAACTGATAAACGTTCCTCAGTCGCTATTCATGTTGTATCAGGCTTGCTTTGTTAAGGAATCATCTCAAAACATTGCAACTGTTGAGTATGCAGAACTCAAGCTTGCCATGGACGCTGTGCTTAAATGGAAGAAGGAGTTTCTGCAAGAATGTTGTATCGATAAGCTGCCTCCATTTGATCATGATGGGAACATCCATGGATTCTTTAAACGATTTGAGTTTGCAGTAGAAGAAGCTTCAGATCGGCGTAAAGCCAAATTACTAATGTCCACCCTGGATGTTGGAAGCGCCAACCAAGTTACTTGACATCTTCCCACCAGTTCCATTACCTATCAATAAGTGAAGGATACTGTGCTGTAGTTGTTTGGAGGAACTTCAAAAATGACACAATGAATGCTGAGTTTCTAACCATTGGGTTTTAACATAATGAGACCCTCACTGCGTTTGCTGATTGATTCTCAGAAGAAGCCCATGTGTTAATTGGGGCAGGAGTTTTAACAGAATGTTACATAAGCATAGCGTTGACCTCTGCTTTGATACCATACCGTGAGCTTTTTAATGCCTTGGCTCCATATTTAGAGGTTGATGTACCTTTGCTTAAGCTTGTTCAAATTCTACACCGGTTATCTAATACCTTCCCTCCACCCAGTATAGAGCGGAAACCTATCACCTCCGCTGCCAGCCTTGTTTATTTGGAGGAATCATCCCTCCCTGTTCAGCACCCAGTTGGCATTCCCTGGCCTTATTATCATCACAAGCCTCACTTTAAACAAAGTTGCCAACAGCAAATTACCTATCAGGCTGGGCCTGGTTGCACTGTTTGATACCAGTCCACCTTTTTTTGTGGCCCATTTTACAACAATCAAGGATGCAGTTCTTATGGGGTTAATTGCTTTTTGTACGGTTGCTCTGGGCACCTGGCTAGATGATGTTGTAATAATCGGGTTCAGTACCTACTGTGGGAGCAATATAATTAAGGAAAAAAACAGAGCGGAGTAGAGATGAGACTCTCTACCTCTGTTATTCTGATTCAAAACGTTCCACCTGAACCTATTCATCACAGCTTGTGGAAATTTTCCGGTATGATGATGCTTTTCTATATCAGCAGCCAGGTAGAGGGTTAAATGTGCTGACACAAACGCAATTCATGGAAATGACAGAAGCAGGCTCCCAGGAGCACCCAAAACCGTATGCTTGCCAATTGTTCAATTACCTTCCTACAGAAGAACCAGATCCATTAGCTGATGCACTCCTCTTAAAAGGGTAAACGCGGCCCTCACTGTGGACGCTATTGTTAAAGAATAACCTAAAGTGGGAAAGGGTATCATGAGCTTCTTTGGAAAAAAAGATCAGTTAAATGTTTATGTTTAAAACAATCAGATGCATCTTAAACTGAGTGTACTTACTGTGACATTGTTGTAGCAAAAACCCAAGTTTGCGCAATAATTGATACTTGTGCCCCAATCTACATAGTGTCCTCAAATTTGGTGTCAAAGTTGGCATTAAAGCCTGATGTGGAGCATCGTATGGTGTATGTGACTGCAGGCGCAGAAAGCACAGTCTCTGAAGGAGCATACAGTGCGCTACCTTTGTGGTTTGGGTCAATTGTCATTTTAGCCCCAGATATAATGTTACCAAACAGTAACTATGACCTGTTAATCAGAACCGCTTTTATCCGTCACTTCAGGGCTGTTGTTGATTTAACAGTGGAGATAATTGAAATTATGGGGCTGCGGATCCCAATCTACTTTACTTCCAGCGGAATGCCAAAGGTTCCTGTACACATGAATCACATTAACCTTGCATATGGTGATGGGGTGGTCTTGGTTCACTATCATCTGCTAAAAAGTAAGACCTGGGCCCTTCCTCACCAAATTTATGAATATCCAGGACTACCGCTTAGAGCTGCGGCCCTATATCTATTACCTTAAGACACCATGCAATCATAAGGACTGAGTTCAAGTTGGAAGTGTCCGCTAAGCTATATGTGGAGGTCATTGGGCCCTATCAGCAATCACAGCTCAAGCCTCATGTGGCCCCTGGGTTTACTTTCTGGGGCATGGGGAGATTAGGGTCTTGGTAGCGAATCTTTAGAATAAACCAATGCATATCCGCTGACACCAAATAGTTGCATATCTACATTTCATTCCAGTTGAGGAGGTCCTCAGGATTCATGAGTTTGGTTCACTGGATATATTTGGTCTGCCCATCAAAACACAGCCTGGCGTAATGGCAGTTATACCGTAGGAAAATTTAAGGGGTTAAAAGAAGATCAGAAAGATTTAGCGGAAGCTTTTTTTCAAAAATACAAAAAGATCTTTGCTGTTGATGATCATGATTTAGGGTGCGCCAGAGAAGTGATCCATCAAATGGACACTGGGGATCATCCCCTCATCCGATCTCAGCCTATCCACCGATCTAGAGCAGCGGAAAGATTTTGTCACAGCAGAAATTGATAAACTGTTGGAGCAAGGAATGCTTGAACCATCGAAGAGCCCAGGGCTTCCCCTGTCCTAATTGTCAAAAAGATGGATGGTACTAACTGGGTAGTAATAGACTACCGCAAGCTCAAAAGCATTACAAAAAAAGACTCATACCCTTTGCCACGAATTGATGATGCATTGGACCGGTTGGGGAGCTCGTTAATTCTCCACAATGGAATTAATATCTGGCTTTTGGCAGATTGAGTTACCTGCAGCGGAAAAAGAAAAATGCTCCATTATCACATCAAAAGGGCTTTTTCAACTGACACGTATGCCACAAGGGCTGTGTAATGCCCTGGCCACTTTCCGATGGGCAATGGACACTATCCTTGGCAACTTGAAGCTGCATGTATTATTTTATACCTTGACAATATTACGTTTTATCCCGCACGTTTTCTGAGCACCTTATCTATTTGGAAAAAGTATTTCGCCGATTGGCTGAGGCCAACATCAAAATCAAACCCCGGAAATGTCACTTTTTCAAGGATCAGATAGAGTAACTCGGGTTTTTAGTTGATGCAACGGGGCTGAGGCCCCAACCACCTAAGGTGGAGGCTTTTCAGAAGATGACTACACCCAGCTCGTAAATGAGATATACAAGTATCTTAAGGGATGGTTGACTACTATAGCCGCTTCATACCTAACTTTAGTTGTATTGGAGGTCCATATTTGAGTTATTAAAAAAGGATGCCACGTTTGCATGGACGGAACACTGTCAACGCTCCTTTGATACTCTTTGAATAGTTTTATTGAGGCGCCAGTGCTAAATTACCCAAATTTTGAAAAGGAATTTATTGTACAGACAGATGCATCTCTTTCCGCTGTGGGGGGCAGTTCTGTCTCAAAAAGATGATGAGGGGGAGGAGCACCCATTGGCGTACTGCAGCCAAAGCCTGAATATCCATGAACAAAATTATACTTTGACCAAGCGGGAGTGCTTAGCAGTGATTTATGATTACAAGCAATTCAGAGTAAATTTTCATGGTGTAAAATTTAAAGTTATAATGGATCACGACTTGTTACTCTGACTTCAGAACCTTAAGGAGCCTGAGGGCTGGCTAGCACAATGGGCCCTTAAACTACAGGCTTACGACTTTGAGATCCTTCACTGACCAGGAGCAAACACCAGAATGCTTATTGCTTGGTGAGACTACCAACTTTTGCAGTTACGGCGGATATGAGTGATATTATGTATGACAAGATTCTCAGCGAAAAGTACAATTATCATCCGCCCCAAGTCATCAAGGCGTTGAATGAAATGTGAGCCAGTACTTTCCAGCGGAATGGTGAGTTGTACAAGTAGATCGGCAACATAAAAGTAAACTTTCCACGACCCTCAACGCGGCCTAACATTATCATGAGCGCACATTAGGCAGTTGGGCATGGTGGTGTGTGCAAGGCGTTAGAATTATTGTGGCCTCGTTATTACTGGGAAAGCATGAACTTTGATGTGCCTAATACTATCTCCTCCTGTCACAAGTTCTAAGTGGAAAAGCCGTTCCAAAGGAAGACCACATACCATTTAGTAAAGCCACACTTCACTTGGCATACGGTTTCCCTTGATGTTATTGACCCTCTGCCAAAGGGAGCTAACCAGCCCAAGTAAATACTGGTGGCAATTGACCACTTGACAAGGTGGGTTGAGGCACGAGCCATTCAGGATCTGGGGGCGATTACTGTGGCTAAGTTTGTAGTGAATGCATCATTCAGCATCACAGATACCCGCAGTTTATCCTTACTGACAACAGCACTAATTTTACTTTTCACATACTTCCTAAACTCAACGAAATGATGGCCATCCTCAGGGATTTAACAACTCCATATCACTCTGAATCCAACGGAATGGTTGAATGGGTTAATGGGATTATGGTGAACATTCTCTGGAAGTTGGTTACTGATAGGCCTTTAATTGGAGTACCCTCCTTTCTTTTGTGGTGTTTGCCTACAACATTAGATACCATTCTGTCATGGGGAAAAATCCATTACAATTACTTTACGGATGGTACCCCACTCTGCCCGCACATCTATAACCTGTGTAGAGGACACTGGCAGAATGGATCTAAAACGTTATTTGACTGTTTTAACAAGTATACTGATTAAATTACAAACCAAAGCAACTCGGTCAGCTTAGCCAAGAAAATCAAAAGCCAGGCTGCCAATCAGATATGGCGAAGTAGCCTAGCACAGTTCAAAGATGGAGACATGGTCCTATTCCATGATCGACATGGGTTCGGCTGGAAACACAAGCTGGCTGGTATCTGGATTTAGCCATTCTTAGTCATTGAGAAGACAGGTATGGATGCATATACTATCAAGTACCCCATTAGCGGTCAGGTCATCAATCAAGTACATGCAAAGTTCCTCTGGGTGTATAAGTAATAGAAGCCTTATTGTCCAGTCAAAGATGGAGTAATATCACAATTCCGATATGACTGGACGATAAGCCCTAAATCATTATGGTAGAACGGATGGAATCCACCGAGTTTGTTATGAGTTATGGTAATTAAGCGCTTCAAAATGAGGCGATATTGGGTTGTTGGGAAATCACCTCAAATTAGGCGTCATGAGACTAATGAATGAAGAATTGGCAGAACCAATGAGATATGGTGAATTGAATTATTAAGTCATGAAAGTGGTATCATCCAAAGTCACCAAGATATAAGTGAGATGAGATGATCAAGAAGTAGCGTTGTTAATAGATTAGAGCGAAGAAACAGAAAAGATCCGTTGTGTTTAGTATATTAAATAAAGAAGTATAGTGGGAGCAAGTGTTCCATATTTATTAAATAAGTTTAATTCTGTTGTTTCAAGGGCAACGATTCTCATATCATTAGTACTATTGCTCATTGGCTGAGAACCCTGCGCAAAATTGCTTATGGCGTATCTCAACATTAACGCCAATTCTATAACAATATTTGTGGATGATTCACTTTTTTTCTTCCCAATTCGTCACAGAAATCATTAAGAAATTATGAGCCTTGACATCCCTGTGGATTTGGTCAGCATCCTGATCCACTAGTTTGAACAACTAGATGCCCAGGCGCACTGCCTGATTCCACAGTCACTGATAATGTGGGGTGCCTTTTTGGGAGGGCATTTGTGGGTAGCATGCCATCCATTCGCATAGTGAACTGGGTGAGACTAGCTCTTTAAGGCCCTGAGCTCTAGCCCAGTTCATTCTCTAAGCTAGGGTTGGGCAGCGCATGTGCATTTGTGTCTGTCTTGGGAACGCTTTGCCCAGATCCACTGAGCGTGAGGTTCAAAATCCGGAAGGCCCATTCCTCCTTCAGACTTCAGTCTGGACAGAGTTTCTAGTGCTATAAGTGCTACTTTCGCCTTGAACTATAGTAAGGCTTGGAGCATTAACCTAATTTTTTTCTCTAGGTTCAGTCTCATTGGCAGCACATGGGCAACATACCACAATTTTGAGAAGATGAATACATTGATTGTCAGCAATTTTTTCCTTGAGGCATAGTTTGGAAATTTTCCAGCATGCCATTTAGACTGATAGAATCAATAATACTTCTTGCTTCGTTTCCAGTACTGCTGGCCCTTTATCATTAAAGAGTATCCCAAGGTATTTGATCATATGGGAGTTCATGATTGTTGTTGTGTCAGTCAGTGGGCTGAAGTTTAGGACGCTGATTTCATCACTGAGGTTTTTGACAAGTTTATTATCACATTTGACGCTAACTGGTATAGGTCCAGTAGCTCCCATGTGCCCTGTAGGTTGGTCAGCAAGTTAATACTTACTACCTTGTCATTGGCGAAGGCCAGCATATTTTAGCAACATTTCGTTTGATGTGGACTAGTCCCAGAGTCTCACGTCCACCACTGCTGATAAGGTGTTAGCTGCAAAATTAACCAAAATTGATGACATAGGATTGCTTTGTTGGAGACCCTGCTTGACTGGAATGTATTGGTTATGCCATCTGCGATGATCACTTTGGTTACCAGGCCTGAGTACAGTGTTGTTATCCATGACCTAAAAGGTTTTGGGGATACTAATCACTTTTAGAGCCTCAAGTAATAATGCCCATGCATTCATTGTAGGTCTTTTTCATGTCTAGAAACATGAGATCTCCATGCTCAATTCCCCCCGCATCTTGATGTACGATTTGGACTGCACTGATGCTGTCACAAATACTCCAGCTCTTGATGAACACGTTTTAGGCCTTATGGAGCGTGTGCAGAACTGTTGCCATCAGCCAATTTGATAATATGCCCATTAACATCTTATAACTGGCATTTGACAGTGCAATTGGGCGCCAGTTCTGTAGTTGGTGTCAGAGTCGCTTTTTGTATAAGAATACAATTCAGGTCTCCTGAGCTCTTGGGATTTGCTGTCCATTTCGACAAACAGTGATTAAATAGGGATTTTAGTTCTGGCATGATGTGGTCATAGAATGCACTGTACACCTCTGCACACATGTTGTCGGGGCCCAGTGCCTTCATTCTCAGTGATTCTTTTAGCGTCCACTTAATTTCATCAATTGAAATTTCTGTGGGTAGGTTAGCAACATCTTCTGGCGTACAGCCCCCAAGTGCTGACTTGGCCAGGTCAATTAGGGCATCCTTTGCCGATTTGCTCATTACTTGTTGGCAGAATAGTTCGCCATAGAAGTATTCAATCTCACACTTGATCATTTATGGGTCCATTGATATTTCCCCTTCCAACCATCTCTACTTCATGTATCCTAGCCTTGATTCAGATTTCCTTGAGGTGCGCCAGGCCCACTTTGGTCATCATCCCCACTAAGCTCTGATATTGGTAGATAGATTTGGTCCATAGCTCCAAATCCTGTTTTGCCATTGAGGCCTGGTACCTTTTGTACATTGTTCAGTAACGCTCCACCATTCTTCACTGTCCCACCAATTGAGCTTCAACATATCCAGTGCAGTTTTCAGCTTTTTTGCAGTGGCAGTTCGCTTGTAGGTTGTCACCTTTTAAACTTCATGCTATCGTGCTTCATCTTCTCTTTGATCTGGATCCATAGTTCCAGAGGGTCTATCTTCAGGTGATGATCCAGATATGCGACCAGTCAATCCAGTCCAGCTTCAATTGTTTATTGCCATTCCTCGTCCCTCATTGTGGCTGGTGCCAGTTGCTATTTGCAGTTCCATGGGGTTCTTTCAGATTGATATCCACGCAAATGATCATGTGGTCGCTTTTGGCATTTATATTGACTTCACTGTTGGACGTCAGTGGCCTGAGGTCAGATGACAACATTATATAATCCAGGCGCGAAACAGCCTGTGGGGTTCCAGAAGAGTCATATGTCCTTATCATTAGGTTGGCCAGGACGTCGTCCTCCTTGTCAATCATGAGGCACATTCACAATTTGACTAGGTATTCTAGCATTCATCATCCTTTCAGTTGGGACTTTCACTTGTCAGTAACGTACCCCAACTCACATTTGTCCAACAGTTTAGGTCTCCTGCTATAACCATCAATGCTTTTGCTGGTACTTCCAATAAACATTCCAAAAATAATTGGTTTTCATGGGGCTTTGGCGGAGCATAGATTGCCACCACTCAAATGCTCTTGTCAGTTTCCTAATGCGTAGTGGTTGCTATCAGGATCCATCTGGCATGAGTTTACTCCCCAAATTCAAGGTCTATGTTCTTGTTCAATGCGACGATCGCCACATGATCCATCCAGAAAGCTTGATAGCCTATTTGGCAGGACCGCAGGTGATTCTCCGCGTCATAGATCAAGCTCAGCACCATTTCCTTTTGGAAACCTGCTTGCACTTCCAATATTAAAATTATGTCTATAATATTGTTTGTTTTAAAATGGTGTAACTTCCACCTTCTCGTTTGTATGCTTTCCATCCCCAAGCATTTGTGGTCACATTCCTCATTTCCAGCTTCCTGACACACAGGTATGAGGATTAAAATTTTCAGGGTTGTGAATTGAGTCGCAGATGGAAGTTTGCTTGATGATGGTCAGTGTCACTGAGGGTGGGCGGGGTATTGGTCGACCTTTGAGCCCAGTTGGATGAAGCTGGGATTGTATTACCAAGCATCCTGTGCACTGGGAATTCAATCACCATCCCCATCTCCCTATCAATGGACAACGGGGACAGTCTAATTTACCAGCTCTGGGTGCTTCATTGTCCCTACTGGCGGCATGGCAGATTCCCCCTCATCCATCGATTAAATTCCTGCCCCTTCATTCAATTTTTTTGGCAGATCTAGCTTTTGTGGTCAAATTCTGATCAGCTGACTTTGCTGAATGCATCAATTATGTTGTTTGATTGCTATTCTCCTTGGGTTTGTTTGGCATTGATTTCTGAGTTGACTTCATATTCTCTTTTTACTTTTCAGGTTTATATTTTGATTTATTGGTATCTTGTGCTGCCCATCCCTTCTTGGAAAATTTATTCGGGTCCACCTTCTGCCATCATTCTTCCTCGAAAATCATCCATTATGCTTGGGGTGGGCATGGCACCGTTGGTTTGGGCTCGTTCCTTGATCCATTTTGTATGATTTAAGATTTAGGTTGATGAAGGGCTCGTCATCCTCTTTGGGCCACAAGGCGGCTTCTCATACCCATGCTTCCCTATGGATGAGGTCCAACTCTTGCTGGCGTTTCATGTCCTCAACCTCCATTAGCTTCCATGGGATCCATTCTTTGGCTTTTGGTCAAAGAAATGTTTTGGCCCTGACTTTCGTGATCCCTCCAATAGAGTCATATTTGTAATCTGGAGGGGTCTTTCCTTTGCAATAGTGGCATTGATCCATTGTATTGTCAGTCTGGTAACAGAACTGGTATACTTGCTTCACATCTTCCTGCTCCACGTACATGGCTCTGCTTGGGCCAGGCATGTGGATGAATCAAGTTAAGGCAATTTTACTTGGCTTTATCCACGGGGCCAGTTCATATAGCACTTTTACTGTTTGGGGGCGAAGGCACTTTGCAATATAATCACTGCCAGCTTGCCAAAATTCATACTACCCCATAGTACAATAGTCCAGTCCAAATTGCTTCATGCAACTAATCCTTCTCCCAATTGGTCAGGAGGTTTTGGGATGTCACCCACCATGAGGTTTGATTAGCATATCTAGTCAGTTCCATTTGCAGATAGACTCCCTTATACTTGATTCCAATCTCGAGGAGTTTTTTATGGTCTAATTCGCCTGGGATTGTGATATTTATATAGCCCCATTTGGGTATGCAGTGGTGGTCAAAGTCCCCTCATGCTAACACCTATCAAGCTTATGATATATTGTCATTATATCTAGTACTAAAAAAAGATATATTGTCATTATCAGGTCGGGCCACTACTTCTGCTCCACCAGCTGCAGGTAAATCAGATCACATCCTTTAGATATGACTTAGGCGCTTGGAAGTCTGTGAAGCCTCCACTAATTATTGGTGGATGTATTTGATATATCTTCTTGCCCCTTTTTATGTGTTATTGTTGGTATGGGCTGCCACTGCGCCGTATAACTTTAATTTTGTGCTATGCTTAGGTACTTCAGTGGAGAATTTTCCCCTTCATATCCAAATTGCTGACTCACCAAGGCTAAATCCCCAAATTGAGGAACACTTCTATCTAGATTATGCTGATACCATGGCAATTAATGCTCCTAGCCATTTGTGCTCCAATCTCAAGGTTTTGCCACTTGAGGACTTCCTTCAGCAAAAATCCCAGTTGGTACCATTTGAGGGCGGATTCTGGGTCACACGTTGGTGCAGGTATTTCTTGAGGACCTCCAGCGTAATTTAACTACTCTGGCACCATACCCTTACTGTAACGGTGTTCCACCCGCTGTCTGTAAATATTTGTGCCATGGTGGCTGGAGCTCCCTCCTCACACCACTGAAAGGCTTTGGAAGGGCGAAACCTTTGGTGGCATATGGGGCAGTTACTGACAGTTCCAGGAATGATTGCTTCCAATCCTGGATGGTTTCAATTTGGGTCCCCACTTTGAGCCATTCTTGGCCCAGGTCCGGGGTCATGAACCCTTTCATCGCTGATGCCACCTGTGGTGAAATCTCATGTTCCATCCATGGTTGGGCTGACTCTGGGATGAACCCCACTGCATCCCAGTCTGCAGATTTGGCTAGTATGGTGACGTCATTCCAGAGTTTCCATTTCTTGATGGGGAAAGGTTGGCCTCAGAGGGTTTTGTGGATGGGCTTTGTGACTCCCAGATCCACCCATTCATGAACTTGTTCGATACTGGCTCCCATGTGGAACCAGTATTTCATTTCAAACAGGGTGAATCCATTGACAGACCAGTTAATGGCCTATTCCGGCAACCAATCTCATAAGGGTCCCCACTCCATCACATTATCCTTTGTCCAGTCCGTTTTCATCAGGTCAGATGCGGTGGCCAGCAGGATTTGGGTGTATGACCAGTGTAGGGCCTTGATAACCTTGAATCTAGCCAAAATCCATGACAATGCCTCCTCTGGGGAGAATGTGGTGTTATAAAAATTCAGCACAGTGTAAAATGGAATGATATGTTGGGCCCATTTGAGGGCAGTCTTAATGTTTGGGAAGTGTTTCACTTGTCAGATAATTCTGTTGAAGTGAGTCCTGAGCTCCCAATGGCTTGGGCAAATCTCACTAATACTGGCCTTATTGTATTCCATCACGTTAAGGAGGTCAATACTGGCTTCCATCCAAGCCTACGCATCCACCAGCTTTAAATCTTCTCAAACTGCGGCTTTAGTCACTTTATGATTCAGGGGGAGTTTCATCCATTCAAGGGCGTCTTCTGTTCAGATCTATGACGCCTTAAAAAGCATTGCCATCTTGAGCAATATTTAATATTGAGCCATTGTTTGGCGTCCCCAGCAGAGAAATTGTGTTCACGCAAATAGCCATAATGGCTTGCATAATGTTTTTTAAGATCCATTGCGTTTCCATTGAATATGAGAACTTTAGGGTCTCCCACTTTTTGATTTCACAAAAAACACTTTGCGTGGGCTAACATGTCCTTCTGGATGGGGATGTACTTTACCAAAGCTCTGGTTGCCAACTTGACCACTGTTAGGTTTTCAGCCCCTTCTGGTAGTATTTTTACTTTTTTCAGACCTTTGCAGATGTCCAATACTTCAGATTCGGTGCCTAATATTCATTCATTTATAATGGGGTTCATCTCCTATGGTTCACTCTGATATGCTGATCAATTCTGGGCTGATTTTATGCTAGATTTGTCAAGGATTGTGCCTGATGGTCCATCGAGGATTATCCCTGAAATTTTGATTTGTTGATTGATTCTGGGCTGATTTTACCCCCGCTGTCAACTTAGATTTGTCAAGGTTTTCACTCATGGTTCTTTGGGGATTATGCCCAACAGTTTGCTTAGTTTGCCTGTTAAATCAGGGTCTGTGACCATTCTCCCCCCTGACTGGTTATTGTCAGTACTGGTCTCTGACATATTTTTTGGTAGATTGTTTCAAGCATCATCGGATATTTTCTCCATCTCAGTTGCAAACATTTTTTGTTGTTGCTCAGATGAACTTGGCCCTTAGCTTTTGCTGGTCAAATTAAATTAAATATCTGATCTATCCAAAATATCAGGGTTTTTGTTTTATTTTCAAAAAGGGTTTTCCCCTGTGATGCCTTAATCCTATCACCTATTTGAGGTTTTGTGGGAATATCCCAACACCGCTGTTCTCAACATTGCTTTGTGCTCCCTGAGAGTTACATTGATTGTCAGGTTTTTGATAGAAACTGATTCTATGAGTTGGTTGTTTTTCCATGCTTGTAACTGTGTTTTCTTGGTTTTTTATCGATTTTAATCATTTTTTGGTCATTTTTGTAGCTGATTTGTTATTGGGGCTTTATCAGCTGGAAGTCTTCCAGATGGTTCATCCATTTTGACATACTTTGTAATTAAAGTTATATTTGGTGCAAGCAGCCATCCATTTCTTTGTGCTTCGCACAGATTGGCGGAAAGACCTACTTACACTAAGAGTTATGGCCATAGAGTACTGCTCTATAGGTATAGTACTTCACAGGCAGTCATTTGTTCTCTCTATGCTTGTACTAATCACTTTTAAATTTAAGAGTGTGATCTGCGAGAGAATTTGGTTACAAAGCCTTATCATTATCAGTTATATCCTTCATATACCTCATGAGAGAAGAGAAGAACAGTAGGAACACTTAACAGGACACTTTTACCTATAATTTGTATAATACAAGATATACTATAATGATCCAGTATTAGTTCTAGTCTTCTTCAGGGGAAGTTATGCTGTGCTTTAATTGAAGACTCTTAAGGATAAAGAGTAAGGATCTGAGCGTGGATCTAGAGAAGAGAAGTTGAGCTGAATCATGGATTGCTGCCAACTGTGTATCACCAGAAAGAAGCCGTAAACAAGGATCTGATCATGAATTAAGTTAGGTGGTAAAAGGGAACGAATCCCTATTGAGGACATTAAAGTATTTTGAGGAGGAATACTGGTCAAGCTTTAGACCCAATATTAGTGATTTATTTAACTACAGATAATAGTCTTCATACTATTATCATTCTATTATATATTATTATCAGATAACGCGGAGAATTACACAACACCAAACCTGTTCAGTTAATCAATTTAGGGGTTATCAGCCATGAACAATTAACGAAACCCATAAATTTTAACACATCTCCTTTAAAGAAAATCAGCACAACGATTTTGGTAAATACCTGAGCCTTTGAGAATTTATTGACCAAGACCTGGGTGACTACCTTGAGTTAAAATTACTTGCCAGGTGGTATGGTCAAGTGAGGGGCTTCCCAGGGTATTCCCACGCTGAAGGTTCTAGGATAGTGAATTATCAAGTGGGCAGATAATTTTTCTGACTACTTCCAAGCAATAAAGAACCTCTTGTACCCCTTTTTTTGGGAATATAGTTGTGGCAAAAGTTTGACGTCAGAACCAACTTGGCAGACAACATCTTTTCCTTAACTTTGAAGAATGGTCATATATTAGTTGTCCCTTTGTCTGAAGCAAATACTAAGTGCAATATGCCCCACAGGCCCAATATCCACATTTTCAGTCTTGATCCAAGGCTGAAGCCCTCTCTGGAGGTACCCTTACCTTCCTGTTTGGATGGGATGGGATCTTCATTTGATGCGACCTCAGTCAATGTATATCAGCTCATTTAGAGTTTGATTGTAAATTCAAGCTCACCGTTGGTCTGGTGCGTACATCTTCTCCCATTTAACCTTTGACCGTATGAAAAAACAGCCTTAGATATGTGGGTTACAAGTTGTTAGCTAAAGGCGTGATATTTCAGCGTACTCCCTAAAATACTTTCCACTTCTATTTGTGGAAAAGTTATATGGTACCTTACGCCCATGTGAAGATTATGGGAATTTCAACAACGTCGCAGTACCAGACTTGCATCCCATTCCACTGGACTCTCAGATTGCTCACTATGTAGAAAACAAAAGTCTTCTCCATAATGGACTGCCTAAATGCGTTCATTTATATCTGGATCAAGTAGGTCCAGGAGTGGTAGCCGCATTCCGCGCCCAAAAAGAATTTTTAGTCTCAAGTTATGACCTTTGGGGTCGAAAAACGCCCTTATATCTTTCACGCCATATAAATGTAGCTTTGGGGACCTTCTGGGTGCATGCGCAGCGGCTTATATAGATGTTATCCTGGCGTTTTTCACCAATTAAAACTTCTATGCTATACATTTGCGGCAAGTGTGGAGAGTTTGAGTGCAGCTAATCTTACGCTGAAAATCAGTAAGTGTGAGTTCTTTAAATCTCAGGTCCCTTCTGGGAAACGGCGTGTTTGACCAAAGCCACATGATAACTCCATACAAGTAGAAGGAAATTTGTGAGTGTCCCATCCAAAATTAAGTCAAGGAATTAAGGAGTTTTTGGTGACATGTACGTTCCTTAAGAAATTTACATCAAATAAATCTGAAGTAATGGCGCCCTTGTATAAGGCGAATGGGGAAAAAGTGCTCCAGTGGTCCCTAAATTTTCAGGATGTCTTCCAGATGCTAAAGTGCGCCCTGTTGTCCACGTCCATTATTCGCCATGTAGACCCCAAAAAGGAGACTATTATGGCTTCTGATTCCTCCAACTTCGCCATAGTAGCGGCCCTCTTATAAGTAAGCGAAGAAGGAATTGAGTATCCAATGGGATATTTTTCCAGGAATATTTCTCTGCCTGAGTTAAACTACATCATATATATGATAACGAGTTGTCAGAAGTGGTTGGTCTCTGACTTATTGGCGTCATCACTTGCATGGTTTATCCCAACCTTCCCACATACATACAGATCACCGTGACTTGCTATACTATTGAGCACCTCAAGTCCTTACCCCATGGCAGACCCAATGGCATGAGACCCTGGCCCAATTTGCATTTTCTTATGAGTTTACAAAGGGCAAGGAGAATGGTTTGGAGGATTTCTTGAGCTTAAACTTTACACTAGCTCTTAATCATAAGGAAGTAGAGATACACAACACCCACTTGGTGATTCCGTCTGGTAAAATGTGTCTCAACTTCCTTCTCCCTTGGCCCACGGGCCAACGCTTTCTCCTCTGGAAAATTACGGAGAAATATGGTATGTAGAAAAAGGTAATCCTTTCACAGCCTTTGTCAGCCGAGTATACTATGGTCCTTGCCTAAAGTGAGTTAGATCAGTATGACTTACCAGAGTTACCACGTGAATGAAGCTATGATGTGGTTCCAGGGACGCCTATGGGTTCCTTCTAGACCAATTAATCTCAAATTATCTGGGACCATCATTATGGAATCATCGTTGGCCATCCTGTGAAGGCAAAGACTCTGAATCTAATTTGACGCTTTTAGAATTGTAAGGGGTTAGTCACAATGGTGGCCAGGTATTGTAAGGAGTGCCTAGTCTGCTACCAAATGAAGGCAAATCACTAGACACTAGTGGGGTTGTTGGTACCAGTTCGAAAGGCTGAAGAGACTTGGACTTCTTTATTGGTGAATTTTATTGTGTAATTACCTTGATCTGATGGCTACAATGCCATCATGGTTGAGGTGGACCGGTTTATGAAGTTCGCTCAATTTATTCTCTGCAAAACCATGGTAACCGCGGCTGAGTTGACTAGGCTCTTTGTCTCTTATATGTTTCTCTTCATGAGGTCCCCATGAAATAATAGCGATTGCAGGCACCAGTTTACCTCTGTCTTTTGGGAAGTGTTGTATAAGCTTCTTCAGATTTGCCCTGCCGTTTAACTGTCTATCACCCCCAATCAGTCGGGCAGACTGAACAAGTGAATCTGTGCTTGGAACAATTCCTGCGTTGTTACATGCCACGGTTCATTCAATTTGGTTTCCCATCTCCCTATAGCCTAATTCATCTATAACAACGCTTAAAATGCATCTAAAGGTTGTTTAAATTTTTGATAACTATGGCTTCAACACCCCCTTCAACATGGAGCCCATTTTTGGATCCAAGGTGGAAGCTGTGGTTTACTTTGCGAATACATTTAGGAAAGTACACCAAGGAGTGAACACTAATTATTATGCGACCATGAAAGCTTACAAGTAGAATGCTGATGGTAAGATACAAGTTTTTCTGGCATACAAGGAAGAAGATGTCATGATGCCAGATGCTAAAAACATCCCAATCAAGCTACCATGCAAAAAGCTGGTACCAAAGAGGATTGGGCCTTACTGCATGTCAGAATGGTGGGCCACGCCTCATGATAGTTAGATCTCCCTCCCTCAGTCCAAATCTTTTCAGTCTTCCATGAAAGTAAGCTTACAATGTTTGAGGGCCCCTCACCCGAGACTCCAGAGGCTTATCTTGTGGATGGGGCGCTAATAAAGGGTGGAGAGGAGATAGTAGCCTCCAGTTGGATAATAAGAAGACTTGAGTATCTTGTACCTGGAAGGTATTTGAAGCAGCGGAGAACAGTTGGTTACCAGTACGTAACTGTGCATATGTCCAAGATCTTATTGAAGTTTTCAAAAAGCGTTTCACTGAGGCTACAGGTTTCAAGTCCAAGCAAGCAATCGCCGCCATGAAGTTGGCCCCTTCACACAAGAACTTTTCCCTGGCGAAAGCCTCTAAAGGGGGTGGAGCATAAAAGAACAAGAGCTTAATGTCATGGTTACATGACATAATTGAAGGAACTAACTTCAAGATTTGCTGGGCGTCAGGAGTCCAAAAAATTCAAGCTGTCGGACCTCCCTGACTATAAATTATACCTTGGACCAACACTGGATGCAGGATATATATGCCAAGGTTGGTCCAGGGGATGTGCATGATTCTCTAACCTGAATTACAGCAAGGGCATTAAAACACACTAGATATCTTCTTAATGACGAAGGTTTGTTTTGGTTGCTCAGAGAACGGAGGATAAAAACCTATATTAATTTTAACATTGCTAAATAAGGAAAGTTTGGATTACAATGAATAGCTCGAGTTCAGAATTCTTGAGCTACAGTACCCTGGATGATGGTAAGGTGCGCCAATTGGTTCATTTAGGCTTGGCGCCATTTTCCATTATTGAAGTTTTTCACTCTTTTTTAAAGTATCGGTTTTTAATTTCAAATTTTTTGTTGTTCATCTTCCTTAATAAAATTTCTCCTCTAGTCTACATTTTTAAATTGTTCCTTGGGTGAAACTGTGTCATGAACCTCTCCAAGGAGATCTCTAACAATGTTGCCCATTTTATTTCCAATAAATTGTCTACTGGAGCTGTTGCACAATAGGGCCCCTATGTTCTCCTTAAGACCAAGGAAACCAAGCACTACAGCACTGATCTCCTCTTGGTTATAGACTTTCCTTTGGGGTCCACCCAGGTGCTTAATTTATTTGTCACCAATTACTATACACCACATTTACACCCTTGCCCTGGGTTACTTTGGCTCCAGCACTCTATGAGGTGCCCTGTTCTCCTTAATCCTAACAACTGGTTCCCTGGCGGTGTGTCTGATCATCATGCACCACCTTTCTAGGAACAGGAGAGTTACAGACACTCTTTTGACAACCTCAGTATAATGAGAAATTTACAGCTCAAGGGGCAATATATGGGGTCAGGAACCATTACATTGTACATATTGCCGTAAATAACACATGATCTGAGGGAGCCATCAGATTATTAACAAATTTAAATGAGAACACACATGATGAACTTTTCTGAAGATCTGATTATTGGAAACCATTTTTTCCCAAAGTACAGGGCTTCTGTATCATGAGGTCCCTTTATGCGTGATTTGAAAAGGTTATTGTTATTTAGTCCAACTCTAGCTTACCATATATAGCATGATACATGGTAAAGTTCTCAAACCTTTAGTATAGGTAAGACTACAATAAAGATCTACACAAATAAATGATAAAATTTTACAGATAAATTAATCATTTATTTAGAGTAAGAAAAAGATATATATAGTTGAATCACTTCATTTAAGATTCAGTAGTGCTTTCATGATGAGTATCATTGACTATTGTAAAATGTAATTGTGAAAGGAGATTGATATTGAACGAAAAGATTAAAATGGGAAGTCACAGGCTTGGCTTTAATACAATACGTTTTAGGGTAAAGCCTAATAATGGTATTGGCTTAAACTACAACTCTGTCCCAAAAACTATGATTCAGGCATAGATTATCTACCATTTCTCTCTTTATATTGATTTACCACTCAATCTTTGGTAAGAGAGTTATTAGAATCTTTATATTGGCTGAAGAAACTTGGCTTTAAAGCGATTATCTATTTGTACATCAATTAAGCTCCAAATAGTGTATTCTTTGGCAAAGATTTATTTAAATACAATTTAGGCCGTTTATATAAAGTGGCCAAATATGCGTCCCACTGCATCTATAAGTATTGCAAAAAGCGACTCAATTGCTGACTTCAAAACTTATCAAGATAATCTATGCAAGTCATCCTTCTCCTTACAATTAATTCATTGGGTTAGGGATGCTCCATTAGCCTCTATCTACATCTTAATCAGGAATTCTACCATCTTGAAAAAGTATTTGTGGCAAAATCTGATCCCCCAGTAACAATAGAGTAACAAAGGGTAGTAGCGCATTTTTTACCCATATAAAAGATGGAAGGGCGAATATCCTACATTTCTTTGGTAAATACTAGTATATGTGAAATCTTGGAATACAAATATATGTCCAGTGAGACATATAAATATTAGCAAAATTCTAAAGAGCTTGTACTTTGCATAGTTGGAAAGTTACGCCATTCTGAAGGCCTTGGGATGATAAGAGACAATAAAAACTCTGAAGATTTTCTTTGGCTCATTTTTTGGGGCAACTTGAGAGGTGAAAATTGTGACATTGTCTGTGAGGTCAATTTACAGGAAAATGTCTGTGTATCATTTGTTCCATTTATAAACTTTGAGGTTAGTGATATTCTAAATCACTTAAGGGGTCAAGTCTTGACCCACTTATTGTGATGACCCATGGCTAATATGATGTATTTGAAGTTAAGGAAGCTAGTCAGAAAAGGTCCTAGTAGATTGATAGACACAGTTTCCAGGCCAAATCAGGCTTGACCAACTACTAAGTATTCATAGCTTATATATCTGGTAGGCTTGACATTTGTACCATTTATTTACATATTTTATGTTTAATCTTAAGAACTCCCACCAATACCTTTATTGCATTGGTTTTTAAGGTCTTCAGCAAGCCCCATGTCTTATCAGCAAATGTGCTTGAATGATCATTTCTGGATGAGTGGAAGGTGGATGATATTGTCTACAGTAGCTCCCCACAATTATATAATATTGTTTATCAAAAATTTAAGTTTCCTTCATGAGATAATCCAAGGTGCATAAAATAACAGTTTTTATTGGCGATATTATTCTCTTTTATTTTTTTATTGAGTTGATACGCAAAGGGAGTGAGCGCTACTTCAACAGGCAGCCACAAAATCTCATTGAAGTTCTGATTGGTATACTTTAGTGATGAATTATCCTGTATTTGTAGGCATTTAGCGTCAAGACCCATCATGTTAACCAACCTTTGGGCAATTTGAGGTGGTATACACATCACAGGGAAGCATGATTGGTGACAATATTGAACTTGGTACAATGTATGTATACTGAAAACTGTTTACAAGAGTCTATGACAGCCAAGCATTCTCACTTATTTACTGTGTGTTTACGCTTGTGCTTATCTAGGGCGTGACTGCAGAAGGTTAACAGGTGCTTTTTCTCCATCATCCCCTATCTGGTAGAGTACAGATCCTATAGCCACGAGGGACGCATCAGACTGCACTATAAAAGACTGACCAAAGTTAGGGTATCTCAGAATAAAGGCTTCAGTCAAGGCTTTCCACAGTTAGTTGAAGGAGTCTTTTCATTATTGTGACAACAGGAAGGTGATTCCACTTCAAATTACTGGAATAAAGGCTCGGCAAGTTTTGAATATCCAAATAAAAATTGGTGGTAGTATCCAAACATTTCAAGAAATACTTGGCATCACACTTACTTCCATGTTATCTCATGCAGTTGATTGCCTCTAGCTTATGAGGTTGTAGCTGTATTCCTTAAACGTCAACATTATGCCCAAATATTTCATTTGGGACTAAGAAACTAGTTTTTCTATTCATGATATTCAACTGAGTTTAGGAAACTCTATTAAAGTCCTCCTCCAGGTGCGCTAGATGTTGAGTCATGTTTTTGAGAAGACTTTACATTGTCAAGATAGACCAAAATGAAACTCATAAAGATTTCCCATAATAGTGTCCATAACCCACTGGAAGGTGGTCAGTTCTTGCGCAGTCCTTGGGGGCATTTAAGTTGGTTGTAGCAACCATTAGAAGTTATTAATTAAATATCATACTGGTCTTAAGGATGCAGCTCGATCTGTCAATATCCGCTAATGAGATTTAATGTGGTAAATATTTGGCTCATTCTAACTAGTCCAAAACGTAAACTATTAAGTGTAATAGATAAGAATCCTTTTTAGTTATGATATTCAGACGTCTCAAGTCAGAGATGGCTCTATTAGAGCCATTTTTTCTTAACTATGAGTACCATCTTATCCCATGGGCTGCGCAAGAGGGTGATCATTCCTATATGTATGATTTTCCCTAACTCCTTTTGCAACTCATTATTAGTGGCCTCATTTCTCTGTATTAGGCACATTTTTTGGGCTTAGCATCCCAGTGTCAATGTGACACTGACTTTAAAAGCGCATCTGAGGTTGTAGTCATCTATTGCAAGTACTTGAGAGTATTTTTTATGAGGGCTTTCACTAGGTCTTTGTTGGGATTTGAGGAAAAATTGTCTCAGATTCCCATCTTCCGAATCCAGCTGTACCAAATCAGTTGTTGATTCCAGCTAAGACAAAGTTTTTTCTGGATCAACCTTACCTAGTACTGAGTCACGTGGAGTGGGATTTCCACCTTCTCAGTCAGGTGAGCGACAATATCCATTGAGGACACCCTTGAGGAGGCCTTTCTGGAAGGTTAGTAAAGATCCTGATCAGATGAAGCTCCAAAGATCCCGAAGGCATCAAGTCCCCATGCACCCTATAAATATTGAAGCATTTTAAATTAATAAATTATTTGGTAAACTAACATTTATTTTCCATTTCCTTTTTGGTGCTCATTTCTGATTTTCCAGCTTCAAGCCACCGCGAACCCAGCGCCAGTCAAAAGAGCTCTAGCGCCAACAAAGTGGTGCTCACTACAGGGGCTCTGAGCTGACCCAGTGAAAACGTCGATCACAACAAAATGGAAACTAACAGCAACCCTGAAGACCAAACGACTGGTCAATTGAGGAGCGTTTCTCAATGGGTTAGTTCTACCCAATATGCAATGCTGCCATCACAGCTGGAAAGGATAGAGTTCCATGCCGCCTTCAATTCACGCTGCCCTCCTTAGACAGGGGCCAATATCAGCTTCAGCTCAAACACACCCACAATGTTGTTGAACAACTAGTCCTCAGCATTTACACTGAGGGTGTCCACTCCAGCTGCTACAACGCCTCCGCCGTGCCATCCACAATGTGGGACCTCTACTCAACGGCCGCATTACCTGCTGGAGAGCTTACCTTGGGGCCTGATCGCTACCTTCATGATTTCATTCACCCCACAATTCATCACCTCCTCCAGTTAGTAGGATTACACCATCAGGAATTCTCTCAGCACCTAGGGCTCACCCAAAATTTACATTTGTATATCATTGACTTCTACAAAGCTGCCTCCTCCTTCATGCATGACAATTGCGAAGCTATACTCATTAACTGGTAACTGATCAATGATATCCACGATCAATTGGTGGTGTTAGATAGTGGCCTCTCCAGCTACCTTGAGGAGCAATTTGCCAAAATGCTCAGTGGTTCGAAGCAACATGGGCCCAGCGCTTACAACAAGTTGAGGAACTGCTACAACCCATACAACAGCGTTACCGAGAGCTGGCCTCTCACAACTACTCCCCTGCGGCTGTTGGGCCTGAAGGGCCTAGGGGGCCAGAAGGTCCCGAGGGATGTCAGAGACCCGCAGGCCCTGAGGGTCCGCGTGGGCCTCAAGGGCCCTCTGGCCCCCTGACCTTGGGTGAACTTGAAGACCCCTGGTGACAGGATATGATAACTGCACTGGCCGCCCTGTGGGACCAGATCCAGAAGGTGGCCTTGGGATGCAAGCTCCGAATGGATGGTGTTCCCCTCAAGCCCCAGGGTTTCCATCGAAGTGCTATCAGATGAGATGGATAACCTCAGCACTTTCATGAGGCTCACCGATGCTCACCTCTCCCAGCTTGAGACAACGTGTCGTGGGTTCAAAACCCAGTTGGCCACCATCAAAAACCAGCTCCAACTACAGAACGCCGAAATACAGTCCTTAAAGGAGCAGGTTGCCAGTAAGGCATCCGCTTCCACCCTCAAATAAAAATTGGGAATACATCCAAGAAGACTTAGAAGGCTTGCAGAGGTGGCTAGATCAGCGGGCTCCTCAAGAATATGCAGAAATGGAGATCTCAGAGCTGACGCCTATCCCAGGCATCAACACCCTCTCTACTCCTATTGTCGCTAACTTTAAACCTAGCTTAAAGGAGAAGTTCACCCCCAGATGGGAGAGCATCGCCTCCTTCTTGTATGCTTACGAGAGTTCTATGGAGGAGGCCACCGACTGACAAAAGGTGAAGCACATCTACTCATGCCTAGACAGCACCGCCTGGGAAATTATGACTCCCCATCTGAAGGAGTGTAACACCTGGGAATAAGTCCGCATTGCCCTGATCTAAGAGTTTGGCAATAACCAAACCTTGGCCAACCTGAAGCAAGCGTTCATGGGCATTTGACTTAACAAAGGAGAAAACCCCATGGAGTTTGCCAACTGGTTTTACACGCAGGCTCAACCTTTGGTTATGACAAGCCGTATCACACTGGACAACGCCATTACCGCCGTCATCTCCGCCCTGGGGTCCTATCCTGAGGTCCAGATGCAAGTGATCAGGCAAAAGAATGGGTTCACTTGCATCAGAGAGATCAAGGAGGCCCTCAATGAGATTTCTGCCTCTATCCTGAACTCTAATGCTGCTGCCGCTGGCCCCTCTAACCACCCTAGGGTCTATGTAGTCAAGAACCAGAAAACCCCCCATCCGCGGTGCACCTATTTCAATGGCTTTAGGCATAGCTCTAAGACTTGTTGGAAACGTCTAGCTGAGGAGGCGGGAAATGGGCAGTCAGCATGAAGGACGAGGCGCTCTATGCTGACACCCCTGTCCATCCTCAAGTAACCCCTATGCACAAATCAGAAGCTGTTAACTCCGAAGAAGTAGCTGCAGTATCTAATGACAATAAAGACATTGATACTGCTTACTCTTCTTCTGATGATTCTCCTATGTTCCTTAAGTTGCCGCCTCAGTTTTGAAGTTTGGTCACCCAAGTCACCATCTGGGTCCACAAGATTCCAGTTTATGCCATAGTTGACAGTGGCTCCCCCGTGAACATTTACTCTTCCAAGATGATGAAACGCATCAATGTTGCCCCCAACATGCCGCACTACATGAAATATGGCACAGCTGGCCCTCAGTGCACCCAATCCATAGGGGCCTATTCCTCTCTACAAATTCGGTTCTGGAAGCTCGCTTCAGATACAACTGCTATTGCTTTAGACAACACCAGCTACGATCTACTCCCCAGAAGCCAGTTTCTTTGAGACTATTTGGCTGTTATCCACTATGATGGTGGTTTCCTCTCCCTTTTAGGACGCCGAGTCCATCTGATTTTTGAAACTGCCCATGACTCTAGGGCAGATGTCAAGGCCCAAGCCTGCCTACTGGAGACTGAAGGGACGAATCAATCAGCTTGAGTACCACATCCGGGGCTCTTGAGTCTTGCTGCCCCCTCCTGCTGTGGATGGATCCAAGAAGATGCTGGTTTACTTGCCCCAGGCCACTACCGTGCCCCCAAAATCCCAGGTTGTTGTCGACACCTGGGTTCACGTCAACATTCCCCTGGGGTACTTACTGGAGGTCTGAGGTTTGGATAACCCATCTCTCAAGGAAGTGCTGACCTGCCCCAGAATCCTTAATCCAGCATATGCCAGATCAATATCAGTGTTGCTAGCCAACCTGACTGATAAAGCAAAAGTTATAGGACCTAACCAACCCACTACTTACGTTTGCCTGTTACCAATGGGGGCTGTTGCTGATGTCCGAAGCTTTGGGGAATTGAGGGACCTTGGCTTGGAGTCGCCATCCTCAGTTAACTTGATTGACGCTAACTTAGGACAGGACCTCTCTGATGAACAGCGACTAAAGGTCCAGGAGCTCCTGGAGGAATACTCGGATCTATTCTCCACTATGACCTATGATTTTGGAAGGATGAACGGAGTCCTCCACCATGTAGAAACCAGAGATGCCCCCCATTTTGGTCCCAGCCTTACTGCAAGAGCAAGGTCGAGGAGGCCCAGGTCATGGTAGAACTCAAACAGCTGCTCGACGCGGGGCTCTTGGTTCCCTCGCATAACCTTGGTCCTCCCCACTATTGCTGGTCCAAAAGAAGGATGGCAAGCACCGGGTGGTGATGAATTATCAATGACTCAACTCCATCACCAAGAAGGACAGCTATCCTCTGCCCCATATTGATGACTCGCTCCAACTGCTTGCAGGTTCCTAATACTACTCAGCCATGGACCTCACCAGCGGGTACTGGCAGGTTGAGCTCGCCCCTGAAGATCGAGCCAAGTGTGCTCTAATTGCCCACAAAGGGCTGTTCAAGCCTATCCGGATGCCCCAAGGCCTCTGCAACGCCCCAGCCACATTCCGGCGTGCCATGGATGGGATCCTTGGGGACCTGAAGCTCTCCTGTGTCCTGGTTTACCTGGATGACATCACCGTTTTTTTGCAAACTTTTAACAGATATGTCGACCACCTTAAGGAAGTCTTTGAGCATCTCCAGAAGGCCTTCATCAAGCTCAAGCTCTTGAAGTGCTCCTTCTTCCAGCCTGAGCTAGAATTCCTGGCCCATAAGTTCTCCAAACGCGGCATTCAACCTATCCCCAATAAGGTCAATCCTATAGAAAGGATGTCGCGCCTCCAAAGCCTACGAGATATTCAAGTCTTCCTAGGTATGGGGGGCTATTACCGTCAGTTCATCCCTTGGTTTGCTGACCTTGCAAAGCCGTTGTTCTACCTCCTACAAAAAAATGTTCTATTTGAATGGCGACCTGAGCAGGAACAGGCCTTCAACGCTCTACGTACGGCATTATGTACTAGACCTGTTCTAGTTCATTCCCGTTTTGACAAGCCTTTCTTGCTGTTCACAGATGCTAGCAACGTTGCTGTGGGGGCTATCCTGGCTCAGCACGATGAGAACCAGGTCGACCATCCCATAGCTTATTTTAGCAAGACCCTAAGCAAGGCTGAGTGAAACTAAAGTGTCACTGAGAGGGAATGCCTAGCCATTCTTTTAGCCATTAAGCATTTTTGGCCCTACCTCTACGGCACCCATTTTACTATCATTACTGACCATTCTTCCCTTTGATGGCTGCAGCAAATGAAAGACCTGGATGGACGGCTGGCCAGGTGGGCCCTATGACTGCAAAGCTACGACTTCACCACTGTCCATTGCACCGGTGCTATTCATCAGAACGCTGACGGACTCTCCAGGATGCCGGTATTAGCAGTCCTGACCCTGGAGGAGGATCGGCTCTATGACTTAATAAGGCAGCCTGAACGTTGGGAGCTGGAATCCCCTCAGGTCCAAACCAAACTCCGCCGGATGACTCAAGACACCCAGATCAAGGATGGGTTACTCTACAAGAGAGTCAACAAGAAGTGACTTCCCTACATCTGACCCTCCTCTCGCATTGATGTCATCCTGGAAGGCCACACTACTGTTGGGCATGGTGCGGTCAAGAAGACCTATGAGTGGCTGAAGTCACGCTGCTACTGGGACTGAATGGTCAAAACCATCCAAGAGGTTCTGGAAGCCTGCATGACCTGCCAATCTCAAGACCAGGCCAACCCTCGCTATCAGCACTCCATCATTGCGCCAACCAAGCCCTTCAATGTCATCAGTATCAATGTGGTGGGTCCCCTCCCCACTGGTCTACATGGTCACAAGTATATTATTCTTGCCATAGACCATCTGACTAAGTGGGTCGAGGCGATCTCAGTTCCTGAAGCCATGGCTAAGGCTACCGCCTTGTTCCTTGTTTGCTCCGTTTTCACCCAGCATGGGTGCCCCCAGACCTTGCTCTCAGACAATGGTTTGAACTTCACCTCCCAGGTAGTACAGGAGCTAACTTCTCTATTTGGAACCACTTAGAGTTTCGCTGCTCCCTACCACACTTCTACTAATGGGGCGGTAGAAAGGGCTAATAGAATTCTTGTCTCCATCCTGCAAAAGTTGGCCGCCTTGGATCCTGCCCGCTGGAACCATTATTTTCCCAGCGCCCTGCTTGCATACCGAGTGAGCTACCACCATGTTATCAAAATGTCCCCATCTGAAGCCCTGTATGGGCGGGCCCCACGACTACCCAGTAGCGTCCAGCCCCTGTTTAAAGCCTCCACTCCCAAGAACTCCAATTTAAATATGAGGGCCCTTGCCGATGAGATTGTCTGGCTCCAAACCCAAGCCACTCAAGGCATTGTTATCACCACTGGAAGAGAGACATCCTGATCAAATTTCGGATGACCCTCCTTACCAGAATTTCAACTAGGTGACCTCATTCTCTTTTATCATCATTGACCTGGAGGTTGTCAGAACAAGCTCGACATACTGTGGTCTGGGCCCTACAAAGTGATACACAAGGTGAAGTCCAAGTACTCCATTGCTGATACCAAGCAAGGGACTGTTGTAAACCGAGTGCATGGTCAGTTCCAGCCATACTTCCCCCTCTGACAGGATCTTAAAGGGGGCCTTGTCAGGATTCGAGAGAAAAATTGTCTCAAATTCCCATCTTCCAAATCCAGACGTACCAAATTGGTCATCAATTCCAGCCAAGACAAAACTTTTTCTGGATTAACCTTAACTAGTACTGAGTCACGTGGAGCGGGCTTTCCACCTTCTCAGTCAGGTGAGTAATGATATCCATTGAGGACGCCCTCAAGGAGGCCTTTCTGGAAGGTTAGTAAAGATCCTGATTGGATGAGGCTCCAAAGATCCCAAAGGCATCAATCCTCACGCACCCTATAAATATTGAAGCATTTTGAATTAATAAATTATCCAATAAACTAACCTTTATTTTCCATTTCCTTTTTGGTGCTCATTCTCAATTTTCCAGCTTTGAGCCACCGCGAACCCCAGTGCCAGTCAAAAGAACTGTAGCACCGACAGTCTTTTTCCCTCAGTTAGTCCCTTAAGTTGCTCATGGGTAATACTGCACAATTTAGTAAATGCAGTTCAAGTAAAATGAATATTGTCAAATTTCCACTCATTTACTTTTAAAATATCTTTCATCAGTTTGCGGTGTACAAATGCGATTTTCTTATCTCTTTTGACAAAAGTTTTGGAGGCAGATAAGTTGCACTATAAAACTTTGATCTTTTGTTGGCCAGATGAGATACCTAGGAGCCACAAAAGGTTTATCCCTCAACTGTTGCCGAGGAAAATGAATTTCTCCTACCTTTCCATCAAGTAGAACCAAGTTTATTAAGGAGGACACCACACGCTATTATACAGGGTATATAACAAAATCCTTGAGAGATCCAAAGGGAATTTCTTTATTCTTGAGAATGGTGGCAGGAGGTGAAAGACTTCAGTGACCCACTTGTTGTTACCAGATGGGGACTACATTATAAACCACATTGATAAAATTAATCTATGGGTTAGGGTAGCCCGGTATCCTTAATTAGTAAAATGGTAATGTTTGTCTTAGGATAAAGGAAGTATTCTACTCATAGTTTATAACAATGAATTAAATAAAAAATCTAGTACCAACATGAACCTAGTAGCTATCATTGGGAAGCACAATAGCAGGTGCACTAACTTGCAAAGAGACAATTCTCATCAGTAACTGCGCTATATTACCCTTTGCTAGTGGTACTCTTAGGCACAGCTGGTCCATAATGTTGATGGTGAGCTACATTAAGAGTTAGTCTCACATGTTTTGCAAACTAAATGGATATTTTTTTAGTACTGGTGGTGCCCAACCCAAAAGGGGGAGCCGCTGAGAATTTTTATTTGCAAAATGGGCCAAACAAAGGGACTATCATAAATTAAAAAAAATCCTAATATAGCCCCTAGGTTATCAGCCTAGGAAGCCATATCAGAAGGCGAGGAAGCTTTGGGAAAACTTTTGTCTGGAGCCCGCTTTAGCTAGTGGACCATGGCGGATAACATAGGGGTAAGGGCATCAGCGACATGGGGCATGAGGAGGTATAGCTGCATGTTTTCTTTGTTTATGAGGTCAGCGGTATCCATCGCCTCAATATATTGAGCAAGTTAATGCTCAGCGAAAGTGATAAGAGTCAGCACACAAGTAAAAGACTTGATGCACTTTTGGGTTTGGGGATAGTTGGGGTCAAAAAGAGAGGTTTTTGCCGCATTGATGCAAGCGCGGCTCGCACTGAAAGCAAGCTCCTCAATTTCATATTTAGCATCTTCATCAAAATTGGAAGGAAAATTTGGGATGGGAATACCCTCAACTAGGGGTTCCATCACCCCATGGAGATGCTGGCGGAGGAGGGTGTTGGCAGGGGCAGCTGCGGCTTCCACTGCCATTTGATTAATATTTTTATAATTTGATAAGACGCTTTTAGATCGAAAATGGTTGGGGCAAAAATCAGGAAGATCAATAAAAAAACTCCTCCAACGCAAAATCCAGCTTCACAGTGTATGGCCAGTCGCTATCATCAATCCAATCAAGACAATCAAATGGATAAGGTCGGCTAGTGCTGGCCCAGCCACAGGAGTTGGTACAGTGGCGGAACCTGATTGGCTACAAACTGTCAACCATGACAAATTAGCTGAAACTGTTTCAGCCATCAACTCAGGATTCTGTAACCCGGCCAAATTATTCAAATTTTTTTTTTAATTTTATATTCTGATTGGCTGCTGCTTTTGAAGCAGTGCCAGAATTACCTGAGGGTGGGGGTGGGAGGATCAGTTCCATTAAAAAAATTGGGGCGAGGCAGCCGCTGGGGCAGTACCTGAAGGAGGGGCGATGGAAGTGGCAGAAGTGGAAACTGTGGGGCACTTGCACTTCAAGTGGTCAAGCTCAAAGCATAAGGGGCAGATGGCGTGGCCATTTTTGACGCGCGCCCAAAAAGGATGATCAGGGGCAGACCTGATCACTGTGCGAGGGGAATTGCAAAATTGGTGTTGTAATTAAATGGGTGGATCATCATGAAAGTGCAAGGGCCTGCCAGATGATCCACCCCATGGAACACCATGAACTGCAACATGGGGTCTGCGCCGTAAACAGCCAAACCCTCCTTGAGCTCATGGTGGAGGCATTTGGGGGAAAGGAAGGAGGGCAACCCAGCAAACTGGACACCAAAGTGGCCTCATCTGGGAGCCAGGTGTGAATGGTGGGCAAAGGAATTTTTTATAATTTAACTGCAGCTTGGCTGCTGCCACTGCATTGGCTTCAGAATGGAAGCTGAGGTTGAAATACCCTTAAAGGGGCGGAAGTTGATATAGCCAGCAGGTTTGAAAACTGCTGTGACTATCTTGATGATGGCTGCACTTTTGTATGGGAAGAGAATCCCATATTTGACCTGGAGACTAAAATGCAAATTGCTCCATGGGAGCACCAAAGGGCTCCAGAGCACCACCTGAGAGCTTGCAAGGTGGTGGCCAAGTCCTGAGGGGGGACATAACGCCTGGTAGCGTTGGGAGGGCTAGCAGAGCCTTCCCAGGCGCGCTTCAGCGGCGGCCAAAAGATTCCAGATGGCGGCGCACCACCATCACAGGCCGGGGCAGCAGGCGTCAATTGCATTGACATTGGTAAACTTTAGCTCAATTGAGTGTTCATGTTTTGTATTTTTTAAAAAAATCTGAATTTTGCTTCAATTTAGGTATCAAAGTGAAAGAAAGATTATGTTTCTCCTAAACTAAAAACTAAATGGATATTGCATTCACAGGAGCGCCTTTGTCAACAATGGCTTGCACCTAAACTTTGTTACAAAAATATTATATAAGTACAATTAGAAAAGTAGGGAAAACTCAATTTATTTCAATAATAGAAAAACTATCAACGTGACTAATCATAATTTTGGTCCTTTTTCTTATATTGGGAAAGTTGGTGTTATAAATATTGATTGATAATACATGCTTAACTCCTTTTAGTGGAAGCAAGGATTAAGACTCTTCATTATCTCTAAATTGATCATGTTTAAATTTTGGGTAGCGTAAGGTTAGAGACATCATATCGTACCTCTCATTCCAAGGCCGCTTATTGACTTCTGGTAATGGATAACACCAAGAGAATGCTCTTAATGGGTTCTTGAGTATAAGGATTATTTGCATTTTCTGAACTTTGGGAAAAAACTGGATGATAACTGGCAGTAGAGCGTTCCCTTATACTGATAAGGTTATTTTCCCTGGCTGTCATCCTCCTGAGATGTCACAAGGTTCACCTCATGGTAACTTTTAGCGCAGTTGGCTAAATAATGCCTTTATTTACAGATTCAAAAGCAAACTTGTTTAGGTACAGCAATTTATGAAATTCCCTTGACAGGGAGGGGATCTCTCTAGGGTCCCTCTATTTTCATTCACACACAGAGGAAGAAGGAACTTCATTTTTGAACTTTTTGGTGCTATGCCCATATTCCCAACAGTCAATACTTGAAGCTGACTAGGTTGCATGACAAGTATATTCTTATTTTAAAGGGGTGCCAAGTGACTGCCTATGTCCCATCAACTAGAGTATTTATCCAATAATAAGTACATAAAATGGACATATTGAAGTCAAGTACCAAAAGAGATATATAATTAATGATGTATCTTTATTATAGTATAAAATTGGGGGTTTTACATGTCTAAATAAAAATATAAACCCCATAAGGAAAAGGATTAATTATACTAATGGGGAGACATCTGGAAGCGAAGCTCTTGGTCAGGTGATGCATTCCGGATGGTATATTGCCTTTGTATGATAATTTTAATAGCCAAAAATGGTGACTATAAACTAAAGTCAGATGAGACAGGGGACCACTTGTTTATCATTTGGCAGTTTCTTAATTATTACCTTTTTTAGGTTCATTTTAATTTGCTGCCTTGAGTGCCACTTTGAGTAGTTGTCCCTTGACCTTCTGATGATCTGTCTTTTTAATGGGCATATTTCATCTCATGGCATCTTTGGCTCAATTTGGTCCATGGGAGTTTTCCTAGAGTCGAATATAGCTGTTATGACTATTGATTTCTCTGGAAAAGTTATTGAGGTCATTTATTTAGCCCCTTCCTCAGTCTAGGTGTCAGTTTGCCTGAGGGAGTTGAAAGGTCTATATTGTTCCTATGAATTCTGATATCAGAATACTAACATCACCACTTCAAGAATCTTGGCAGGTGAGTACCAAAGCAGGAATTGGCTGGAATGCAGTTGATCGTTACTCCAATTTCAAAGACTTGATTGAGATTTTTTCTCCACGGTTGTAAGAGATAATGTATGGAACATTCCAGATGGAATATAATTTTTTTTCACTATTTGATTGTGATAATATAGTACTAAGTCTAAAATCTCAAAGGCGGGTAAAGGTTAGTGAGTGGTATTTGCTGCTAGATCTTCTCTTGTAACCATTGTGGCTAGATTTGTCAATTCCTCTAAATGAAGTTCTATTATCTTATGAGCTGATTTCTTAGTTCTCTCCAACTCTTTGAAATTATCACTGGTAACGTCATGAGCTAATAATGCTAGGGATACAGATTTACTTATAAAATAAGGCCTGAGAAGGAGACACTTTGTTAATATTATAGAAAATTATCTGGTAAGCCATCAATGCACTTGGGAGGTACTGATCCAGTGTAATTGATTGGTAGCGGCTATCTTGCATAGTATCGTGACACACATCCCATTTGTCAGTCTACATTCCCAACAGTTGATGGGATGTAAGGCCCTTAGAAAAGTTGATGAGTTCCCATGCTCATAGATAAGATCCTCATAACTCTTAATGTAAAGTTTTTTCAGTTATCAAATATTTGAAGATGTGGGAAGCCTTTACTAGTACATATTTTTTATACAAATGTTAGCAGTAGCTTTAGCAGTCTGCATTGGAATTGCAATTGATTTGACCCACTTTGTGAAATATCAAACCCTACTAGGGTGTATAGTTTTCCTCCATGGATTCAGTTAGTGTACCTATGACTTCTATACTGATGGTGTGAAACGGCAGCTGAGGAGTCATGGTCTGGTACTTGTACTAGGCCTTATGCGGCGTCTGCTTTTTACAAGTGATGCAAGTGTCTAAGGCTTCACTACAAAATCCAGTATTTCTTCCCGATAATAGTGATCTTTTAACCATTCATAAGCTTTTCTTGCTCCTCCATGGCCTAAGGTATTGTGGGCTTCTATTTAAATGGTACCCATTTTGAAGGTCCCAAGTAAGGTAGACAATCGATTCTGACTTTCTTATAAAGTAATTCGTCAAGAACCCTCATATATTAGATATTTCATTTGAGGATCTTCTGAACTAGTTCAAACTTGTCCTCCCAAGAGTCTGTCTTCATGAAGTGGTTATGTACCTATTCAACTCCGCTATTGTGAGATATTAGGGGCATTCAATTAAGTTTATATACATTCATGTTTTCATTCCATCTCGGTGGATGTTATTCTTATGTAGTGATGAAGCTTGAGAGCAATCTGGCTAGTCTCCTGTCATATTTTTTTGGTGAAGTCACTCTAGAAAAGCGTGGTCTGTCTTAACTGTAAAGTTTTCACAGTGAAATAAGAGCTTGAAATGGTTCACCGTCAAAGAGATCAGCTAAGCTCTTGTTTTCTGTGACGCTATAATTTAGCTCATATTTGGATAGACTTTTACTATGATATGACGCCGGATAGTTGATGCTGTCCTCATCCAGTTGAGAGAGGATGGCGCCTATGGCTAAGTCAGAGGCGTTGGTAAACAGGATGAATGACTTTCCATAGTTTGGATATTGTAATATCAGTTGTCTTTTTACAAACTCTTCAAAGGCTTAAATGCAATTCTTTGTTCTTTCTCATATCAAAGGAATGTTTTTGTAAGCAGTCATATAAGAGGTTTGTGAATTGAACAAAGATAGGGATAAATTGATAGTAATATCCCATCACTTCCAAAAAACCTGTATATGTCAAAGACTCTTCAGGTCAGGCATCTTAAAATTTGCTGCAACGTTGTTGTACAATGGAGAGATTCCTTTTTGCGATATGGCGTGCCCTAAATATACTAAGTCCAACTGAAAAAGGTACACTTCATGGGTTCTAATTGGATAATATTCTTAGTCGTTGAAACACTGACTTGATGCGGTATAGGTGATTGGTGAGAATTTTGGAAAACACCGTCATGTCAACTAGGTATACATTTAAACATCTGAGTTATTTTCTTGAATGATATGATCAATAGTCTGATGGCATGAGGCAATAGCATTGCATAATCCTTGAGGGAGCTGGGTAGGCTGAAATAATTATTCCATGAAAATCAATTCAAATATTTATTTGCCTTAAGCAAAAGATCCATCTTCCAATAACTGCTGGAAATGTCCATCGCGTAGAAGAAACTTGAGCTGGGCGGTCAGGACAGGGCATCATCAATCCTTGGAATCAGATAGCTGTCCTTCTTGGTGAGGCTGTTTAGTTTCCTATAATCCATCACTATTCTGTGATCACCATTCTTATTCATTATAAGTAACAGTGGGGATGTCCATGGACTCTGGGGGCACATTTAAGCCAACATCTAATAAATGCTTGAACTCAGTCTTAATGTATTGCTCCTCTACCTTTGAGGTCCTATATGAATTTGATCAAATTGGAGTTAATTTTCCACATAGTTACTATATGTCCAGACTTTCATGTGACCATAGTCAACATCTGACGTTGAGAAAATATCCAATAGTCTTCAAGTAATTGGTGCACTTTATTAAGTTCTTCCAAATTTAAGTTATCATGTATTTGGACTCGAGGGATAGCAAAAATTAAATCGTTGGCGGGTTGGTTAACATAAAGGTGATTACAAAAAAATGTATCTTGTCAATTTTATCATCAGAAAAGTAATTGACCTTTCCCAATTGTTTATGTTTTTCAACTAAGATATCTTCAGTGGTAAATTACCATGTAATAGCTCAATAGCCCCTGATAGGCTGAATTGAGTACTCATGTTAGCACTCGTTGTTCAAACCTACTTACTACATTGATACTAGGAATGTGTAGAAAAAGTTCGGGGTATACTCAGGGTTATGTTGGTGTAAACCACTCTTTGTTATCCTGGTTTATTTTTAGCCTCCTCAGTCAAATAAAATGATATGTTCTTCGTTGCATCTACTGAGTTGGGTAGCTTTTTATGTTTCTTCCAGAGGTAACACATCACAAGGTTAAGCAGAAACTGGCTACTCAACCAGAAAGGAGTAATACTTCTTATTTATTGTTTTTTATCCAGTACAAGGGGATCTTCATAATTGAGGAGTGATAGGTATCCTTATTTCGGGTTAATAACCCTTTCATATATGATCATAAATTAAGTCCCAATGAGTTTGCAATAATGACAGTTGTCTAGGCAACTGTGGGAGCTTAATATACTTATTTTACAACTCAGACAGGCAGAGATGAGTATGCACCTATCTTCTTGGTGTTATTCAGGCTGGCGGTATTATACCCTTGAGTGTATTCAAAGTTTTAGGAGAGAAAGACCTTCATGATGAGGCAGGACGCAACGTTTATAGGCAAGCCTGAATCCAAGATAGCCATAACTCAGACCTTTTGAATTTAACTTTCAATTTGTTAATGGTTTCTCCCAATTTTGGCGGAAGAAATAACACCTTTTTAAGGCGGAACGTTTCATTGAGCTTTTGGGCATTCTTAATAAATCTTCTTGATCTCCAGCAGATAGTGTACACTTGAGATAGGTCAAATCAATAGGGGCAAGGTACTGATCCAGAGCACTGGCTGTATCAATTATCTGAATACCTGATAACCTGAGTGAGGTAAGTGCCTTTAGGAACTGGGGTGTTGTTTATGTTTTCTGCGTTTAACCAGTCTGGAATAGTGAACTCATCAGGTAAACCTAAAACGTAGTAACTTGTGCTTTCATGACCTCTTCAGAGTCCAGGTTTTTTTTCAATGCAAGCAAAGTGAAAGACTGGCACTGTTTAATCCTCAAGTACTTTGAGTCAGTCAGCTTAGAGGTACCTGACCCTAAGTCGAACTTCCTTTTCCCTGCTCAGCAAGGGCAGATTCTTCTTGAAGCACATATCCTCAAAATGGCTGTTCTTCTTACATTAGTTCCATCTGTGCTTGTACTCCTTCATAGGTTTAACTTCTTATATGGTATACACTCTAGGTTCCTGGAAGCATTTTGAGAGGTCTCTGGCTTGTGTATGTCAACTACATCAATAATGTCTTCTTTAATGTCTAGGTCAAATTTCAAACTTAATTTGATGGATGTGACATGTATGGCAATTTTAGGTTACTATGTAGATCAGAAATGACAGTGGCTATGGCATCTTCCAGATAATATTTTTGAGGTCAACTGTGTTTGGGCCTCTATATAAAAAGTGGTCAAAAAATTTTCAAGAGTTTCAATTTGCATATCACTATTCTTGTTAAGGCCTGTTTCTTTATACTTGGGCTCTTATTTGACCCTTATTTTTTGATGAGTTCCTCCTTTACTTCTCTCAAGGTATGCAGGACGTCCATATGGTGCACCATAGTCTCTTGAGCCATACATCTTAAACGAGAAAAACATGATTAATCTTTTTGATGATTGATTGCACCTTAAATCATGCTTCATAGATGTAGAGTAAAGGTGTGATACTCCCTTCACCCGTTGTATTCATGCTCTTTAATGTAGGCTTAGAGGTAGTGGTTTACAATCCTGTGATGACGTGTACTCTGGGAGCTTCGGATTCAGTCATCTGAGTCCTTGTGTCACTCTTTTTAACTTGACGTTAACTAGTCATATTTGATCCTGTAGAGTTTTGAGATGTTGCTCCAAATTTCTTAGGTAAGTCTTGGTGTAACGTCCAGCAGCTTGATTCTTCTTTCATGAATGAAGTTATCATTCTCCAAGTTCTTAATGCGGATATCCAGATCATGAAATATTTGGCGAGCTGATGATCAGTACATTCACAAAAGATTGTTCTCATCCTCAAATACTCCATTGCGCCGATTTAAGTCCTCTTTCAACTTATTGCACTTAGTGCTCTGTGAATGCTTGTCAGTCTTAGTTTTTAACTCTTCTTTGAGAATTTTTCAGCGTTTCTCAGATTCATTGAGGCGACAAAAGACTTGGTTAATGTACTCCATGCTGGGTGATTTGCCTCTCAAGTCGCTCTCAAACTTGTTAAGTTGATCTGTAGTAGAAAGAGCAGCTCCTGAGGCACACAGTTTTCTATATACTGTTCAGCCTGGGTTACTTGAGAAAAGATATTTTTGTGACATTAATGAAGTCTCAGATGTTTGTCGGCCTCCAGCTCATCAATTTATTGTAGAGCTTGCTCTAGCTGGGCCTTAAGGATGGAGGTCTGTTTTTTTCTCCTTGTGGCGGATAGTATAAGCTTGGGATTCCATTTCGCCATGAGCTTGCTATCTTATTGTCAGAGACCTTCAGCGAAGGCATCAAGTAATCTTTTCATATCTTTGTTTGAATCTGAGGTGTCTTTTCAAAGGAGCTTCACAAAAACTCTCATCATACTTGATAACACTGAAAATAATAGTGCATTTTTTATTTTGCAGCTGAATAATGTAGGAACGGTTCACTTCAAGCAAATGGCAGATGTCCCCTGTAAATTGTTATGCTAAACTATATAACTGCTCATAGACCATCCTTAGGGCCTTTTATTTATATGATGATGAGGTTTTTCTTTATGGACTCCTATTAAATGCACATAACCTGATAAAGTTCAGGGTGTACAAATAATAAAATGTAACAAGAGAGATTGGAACTTTATCATAACTCTCTAGAAGAGAATTAAATTCATAAAGGTTAAGAGAGATTTGTCCACGGTGGATGCCTTTTAGTGATTGCCTTTTTCTCCTGGGCTTATGAATCCACTAAGTAACTTTTTATTCCTTTATTGGATAACCAATTAAGGTGACGAAATTTGAGAATCTCCATAGGTCCTTTTTGAACCTCATTATAATTGAAGCTGTGTGGCCTCTACATTCAATCATCTTATTCACCGTTTCCATTGTGCACCCAGCAGATTACACTATCAATTGGTTAACTTCCATGGTGTGATCAATTAGTTGAGGTATAATTGAGTAATGGCTGAGCCCCAATAGTGAGCTACAGCATGTAGAACTTCCCTTTTTAAGCTCGATGTTGCTATATCCAAGGAATCCAACAGTCAATACTTAAAGCTGACTAAGTCACATGACAATTATTTCTCATTACAAAGGGTGCCAAGTCACTGTTTATGTCCCGTCAGCTATGGTATCCATCCTGTTATAAGTTTAGCGTTATGGACTTATTGTAGTAAAGTAAAAAATGTGATATAGAACTAACGATGTAATTTCATTAAGTATAAAATTGGTGTTAATATATTTCGTATTTAATCATGAACCCCAGAAGTAAAAAAATTAATAACTTCAATGGGGGAGACATCTGGAATGGAGGCTCTTGGTCAGGCGATGCATTTCAGATGGTATAATGTTTTTGTATCATAATTTTGATAGGACAAAAATGGTGAGTACATTACCCAAGTCAAATTAGACTTGGGGTTTGCTTAGGTTGATCATTTGGTAACTTCGTGATTCTTACTTTTTGGGGGTTCATCTTAATTGCTACCTGATTGCCACTTGATTAGTTGTCACCTGACCTTTTAATGATCCATCATTTCAATTCAACAGAGTAATCTTGAGGCATCTTTAGTTGATATGGTCCATCAAAGTTTTCCTAGAGTAATGTGGAGCTGTGCTGACTATAATTTCTCTGGGTAAGTTATCAAGGTAATTGATTTAACCCCTTTTTTGGTCTAGGTGTCAATTTGGCTTAGGGAATCAAAAGGCCAATATTGTTACAATCATGTCTTATATCAGAATATCTGACATAAGCCAGCTGATTTGTTCTTCCACATTGGACAGACCAAACATAACTTTGCATCTCTTCAGTATTACTTTTTAGAGGGCCTAACTAAATCTTATATGAGTGATGGAAGCAGAGAACGGTGTAATTCTAGATTAGCTTATGATATTATGAAGCGCAATCTTGATCATCGAAGTTCATTTTGACTTTAGCACCCAACAACGCCTGTTCTCCGTGGTAATATTTGTTCTAATATTTGGTAGTGGTTTCGTTTTCTTGAACTGAGTGGTCATAAATTTAGCCTTTCAAGTAGCCATGCGTTTGGGGCTTAAAACCTTTGTAGAAACCGCGTTTTCCAAACTAGCAAAGGTCCAATGTTCCTCAGGTAAGTAAAGCATGAGAAAATTTTGAATCTGGCTTATCTAAACAGTCAAAATAGTATTGGTTTTGAAAATGACCATTAGGTCCATATATGTTCATCTTGAGCATTTTTAAGAAACACTGCGCAATCCATACTTGTCAAATTTAGGAATATTAACCAAATTAAATTGCTGGAATTCTGGTAGATGCTTTATAATTTAGAAGTCAATGGTGCAACGCTAGCCCAAGGTCCTGGGTTACTGGAATGAGGTTGACTCTGTTCAGGGGCTGTGGTCTCCATAAAAGGAGACAAAGCAAAAAAGGAATATGGTACATAATGGAAGTTGTTGCATTAGTCCTTGGATAACCTCCTATTCAAAAGATTCCTCCTAAAATAGCTTTGAACAAGAAAAAGGCAGGGTTTTATGAGGGCCTCAACATCACCATCCTGTATATTACCCTAAATTTGACGCTCTTATGTGCTATGGTTCTCCTGTTCTTGATGACATTGCATCTTGAACTGTTTTAACTCCATAATGCTTCTTCAAATGACATGAACACTATCACGCAAATCCTTCAATTTATTTATGAGTAGTTTCTATGTTACAAAATTTTGAGCATGACGCCATATCTTGTTGTTTGATTGAGGGAGGTCTCCACTCTCTTGTTAGAGCGTCTGAACTAATCCTCTCATTCAATCAATATACTTCTGCATGGCTGTTTGTTAATTCAGATCTGTTGCAACTCAGACAGTAGGTGGTTAGTGATCTCAATGTTGCTTCATAAGTGCTGTTAAGCCAATCATTTTCTCATTAAGTGTATTTGTCAAGTGTTTTGGCTTCCTCAGCCTTGCAAATTTTGTCTCTTGGAGTGACATGGCTACGTTTGACCTCCTCCCTGAGAAGATTCATCCCCTGAAACATTCATTGTTGAATTTTCTTTTAGACATGTCATGATATTTTATGGCTAAACGTTCCAATTTAGTTAATTAAAAAGTTTATTGCATTACTATGAGATTTGTAAAATTAGGTTGTGTTTGTCATTTACATCCTGACGAACAACTTGGAAGCTGTTTTTGAGCTGCCTTTTCAGGTATGCAAGGATTTCACGTTTTGTTGTTTTCTGTTAAATACTTCCATAATTAAAGCTTGGTTTAAAAATGGTTAACTGGGAAAACGCATTATTGGTTGGATATACCCAGCAAGATATTGCCATACTTGAGATAGGCTAACAGCTTGTTGTAGTATTTTCTTATGACATAGAGACCAGAAATTCTCATCTTGATGAATAATTTGATTATAATTTTATTGAGATTAAAAAAAGAAGGCACTAAATTAGGTTATTTTTGTGGTTATTGAGCTGTAATCTCTAAAAAAAAATGTCACCAATCTGTCTCAGCTGCGTAGTGGGAACATATGAATCTCAAAGCTTTTTAAACTGATGAGAACATATATATCTCTTCCTCCAATGCCTTTTATAAGAAGAAGGAGAATTAATATAGAAAGGTGATGGCATTTCTTTTTCACCATTCTCCCTTCCTGATTTGGGTCCATTGTAAGGTTTAAAATTTATTTTTATTAAAAAATAGCACGCTTTAGAGCAGCACTTGTATAGTGAGAGGTCCCTTTAATTGTTACTTACATGGGTTTTGGTTGGCTAGTCAAACTCCAGCTCTACCATATAGCACAACTCCGTGGTAAAAGTCTTATTTATTTAGTATAGGTAAAATACGCTAATAACTTACACAAATAAACAAATAATATAACAAATAAATAAAACAATTTATTATTATAGATTTTAATATTTATAGTCAAATCACTTTGTTTAAGATGCAGTAGTGCTTAAGTGATAAGGATCATTGACTATTGTAGAATGCAATTGTTAAAAAAAATTATTATGTTAGGAAATAATGAATGGGAAGTCATAGGGTTGACTTCAAAAAAAGTTATTTTTAGGGTAAATCCAATTACAGAGTTAGGATTGTGTTACAACTTTTATTTAAATTAAGAATCATGTCAAAGGTCTATAAAAAAATTCCCTGAAAGTCAGGTGCTCAGCTTAGATTATATATCCCTTAAACTCTTCTGGGTGTTTTATCCCTAAAAGGACTTAACCTTTACATTTCAGGCGTCTAATGACTTGCCCACCCCTGTGCCAGTCCTCACTTCACAATTAGCTTATGACTTTGTGTTGACTACATATGAATAGTTTTATAAGCTGAAAGAGCAATTATTAAGCTTTCCACTGCCACCTTTACATGAGCTGAATTTTTATTGACCTAATCTCTTATAAGGGCTAATTTGATTTTGGTTTTTACCACAAAAAGTGCGCTAATGTTCATAAATAGACTCTTAAACCTTGTAAAAAAAACTCCAGCTTCTACCACTTGTAATTTGCATCCCTGAATAGCTCTGGTCATTTCATTTAAAATTCTCCTTTTGCATCTTCTGCCCCAAATTTTGCATGAAAAGTGATTTTAAGGAATAATCTTCTGACACCTATCCCATATGTAAGTACTGAGGATAAGCACAAAACCTGTATTGGTAACAATTCCTTTCAGGTCAAGAGGTCCCTAGGCTCTGAAAAATAAATAAACATAGATTAGTGACCTTGTACATGTGCTAGATGTCAGAAAGGATACTGTAATAGCCCCTATGATCTCTTCCCCTGTCCCCCTTTTCCTCTTCTAAAGTGTTAAAGTAATAAAAGAGGCTTACAGTGAGGTACAGACTAGGGGCCTCTATAAGGACTCTAGGGCTCATTTCAAGATAAACTGGTCAGTTCAAAACATACAGATATGTCTAAACTTGCCCATAAGCCAATGAGTCCTAACAAGTTAAAATTAGATTATGGCATATATAATGAAACAGATTGCGATTGAACCCCCATATTATTCATTCTGCTCCCAATAATATTACAATTAATAATTTTTGGCAAAACAGGTTTTGTGTTAAGTGGCGGAATGATATACAAGTCCAAACAAACTGGTTCAATATTAAAAGTATAAAATTTGATTAATCTTTGATATATTACAATCACTATAAATATTTTGCTGATGTGATCTAAACTTTAGAGTAATTTTCTCAACTTTACAACCTCTTCTGTTGGAATTATAATATAAACCTATCATTCATCCCAATTAGACTATAAAGTTACCTGCAATATGCTGAGGGTGAGACCATATAGTGGATTTTGTAGTATCATTTTATATGATAAATGTTTGGTGAAGGGCCTTAACAAATATTAACTAATCCTCTAGGATTTGGTTCCACAGGATTACTAGTGTATTGTTAGGGATGATTCCTAACAATGAATCTACTATATAGTTCAATTACTAATTTAATATTTGGTAATTTAATTATATTAGTTGATTAGACTTTGTCACCAACTGACTCTAATTTATGATTAGATCTAATGCGTCAATAACGCTTCTGTAGTAACTCACAGTTTAAACTTTATAGTACGCAACATGCTGTTAATGGATAAAAGATCTTATTACCTAAGCAGGTTGCTAGCCTTAATATAGGGCATCCGCTGAGTTAGATAAAAAACGTTGGTACACACTAGTATAGTCAACCAGAAGGGTCAAACCTCTAGTTGGCGGCAAAATCTGAGTAGTTAGATGAGGAAGATCATAGTTGGGTGTTTTCAGAGGGCTAGTACATTGGCTATGGTTACCGTTTCCAAATTGGGCGACAATGGAAGAGTTGGGCGCAAGGTTCCCTATAAATTCTCTTGATTTTAAGTAAATAAAGCAGATCAAGATCAATAGAAATTTAAATATTTAGCCTTTTATTTATTTGTCGCTATTTTTACTCTTGGGATATATTTTAAAGATCAGATATCTTTTGAGTGGATATTTTTTTAATATTAGATGGTCCCAACCCGAGGGTTTTGAGTGGATATTGCTTGTTATATCTCCACTGCTCTTTTCTGAAGAGAAGAATGGAGAAGCTCCCTTGAGAACCTCTGAACTTACTGGGAGTAAGTTAAGTTCTATTGTAAGAAAAATTTTCCTACGGGCCAGACTTTGCCAACTCTAGAAAAAGATTTGGATGGATAGAATTTCTCATTTTTGGATAGTACAAGTACCTTCACAAGTGGGTTAAAGTATAATTGCAGTACCTGTCTTAAGCAGAATCTGAATAGAAGAGATACATTTGGTTGTATAATTACAGTTGGATAATAGCCTACCAACTTGTATCATTTACCCACATACATCTTATGAAGTTATATATATCAAAAGTTATTGGGTTGCACACAGCAGAACCTTTGCAGTAGACTTAACAATATAAGGAGTAATCACAGCTAAAAGTTTGCATTTGGTGCTCAGTACAAAGTGTAATTGAGTGACCTAGATCAAAAGTTCAAATTTGGTGCTCACTAAAGTGGTAGTAACTTTTCAAGCAAAACCATATGAAAAATATAAGCCCTGTGTCATACAAGAACTACCTTAGTAAGCTGAAGACGGATTTGAAAACTTTAACAAGAATTCACTGAACTGTACGTCACAAGCTGCTTTCACTAATTTGGAGGAGCGAGTGATGAAAGCTTAGGAGGAATTAAAACAAGTCATTAAGGTCAATAATAACCCTTATGAAAAGTTCACCTCCTTGAAATGGAATAAAGCCAAGTTAAAGAATTAATATTTCAGAAGACTAAATGAGAAGTAGATAGAGAACGCTTCTATAGATTTAGAGAGATATAGCTCTGATGCTCAAGAACTTAAATGAACTTTTATATTACAAGTTTTAATGTACTTAGATTGAGGCGAATGAAACTTACAATGAGATGCACAAAAAATCTAGTTAGTAAAAGTACAAACCAAGAGGTATGTCTAGAGCTTTTTACTGCATGTCATAGAAGAATCCCAAAGATACACCTATTGTTAGTCAGGTTGTCAAGCAGGAATCTCCTGCCACCATAGCTACAGAAGAATTTGGAGTACGCCTAAATTACCTATAATTCATCAGGATAACGCACCAGCGTTTTTCCACCTATTTTATATTATAATAATCAGATGTGGTGACCAACAAAAATGAAGTGACCGTGAAGAACTGCTTAGACACTGAATTTCAGAATTTGGTGTTGCTCAATCTCAACATGCATAAGTGGACGTTAGTTGATACTAAGGAGGCAATATTGACTGAGTTTGGCGGTCCTACTCAGATGGCTAACCGTGGAAAGAATTTTGTAATAATCCAGTTTAGAAACAATGAAACATTAGCAGCTTTTACCAACTGATTTTAACAGGAATCAAAAAGCCTGGTTGGTGCAAAGTTCTATCAGATTTTGATGTGCCCATAACCATGCAAGAAGAATTTTGGACCTGCAGAAATTTGCGTCACTCCATGGTTATAGCGCTGAATAATCAGACTTCCACTTTGACAATGGTGAAATATAATAAGATATTAGGCTTGAAGTTTGACAGAACCAATTTATTTTTATAAAAAACCCAAAAGATTGGGATCAAACTAAAGTATAATTCAAAGATGAAGTTAAGGAGATATATAATAACGGCGGAATCAAGAGTTAATGGTGAAGAGTCTTAATGTATCAAATGGGCAGAGAAATTGTAAAATTAATATTGGAAAAGTGGTGCCTCTGACATTCTGCTGCCCGATGTTGGGGAAGAAGCCAGGAGAAAAGTGAATCTTGTTTTGACTCAAGAGAAGTAGGAAACTGCTCAAAATTTTGGAAAAGGTTTAGTAGTCTAGATGCAGAACAATCTAGCAATAAAAAAAACCTGTTTCACTGGATATCTACTCATATGTAGTAATAACTTCAGCTTTATTTTTGTAGGACTTAAGAGTTTATTTACTGTATTTAAATAGAATTCTGAAGGAAAAATTCTATCATGAGAGCAAGGTCAAAAATGATGGCGATCAATACAGAATTATGGATGAAGTTGCTTGAACTTACACTACTTAAAATAAATAAATGGCATGAAATGTCAAAATGACAATAATTAACTTATGTCAAAGTTGGATGAAGCTAACATTACTATACCAAACATCTTAATTAAGGGATCATTTCCAGATCTGTTGGCAGGATTAGTCAAGACGTTAGGCATGGTGAATAATGCCAAGAATTAATTAGTGGATTTTAAATTTATAGGCTGACCATGGGACGGACACTTCCAAATATGACTCAGACGAGACAAAACTCAGTACCAGGTGAGGCACCCCAGAGAAGCGATGCTATCTCTTGTTGCCAGCGGGAACGCCACTTATGGGAAGGGGAGGGAACGTGTGTAGGGGGCGTAGCCACTATTGAGCACGTGTGGAGGAAGGGGTCTGATTTGATGAACCAGACTGGGAACCAGGAGGAGACCAGCTGCCGGCGACGTGGTGGGAGATATCCAAACATCCACGCTTGAAAGTGATCCACCAAATGAGACCGGAATCTGTGGACAGCTTCAGGGAGGGTGGGGATGGATCCGGCGATGGCATCCAAGACAATCGTGTGGATAGTCCACATGGCGATTGCAACCACCAGAGCACGAAGGGAGGGTGGGAGGGGGAGGCCATTGATGAAGCAAACATATCTCTTGACAGACTGAAGGGATGTGTTTGATCCTGGCCTAGCAGACGTTGGACTTCGCGCCATATTACTTTAGAGGTGGGGCACTTCTCCAGGCGGTGAAACAGCGTTCCATACTGGCCACACACGACACAGGATGAGTGTAAAGCATTAGAGCGCTCAGCTGTACGATACACCCGCCTCAGGCAGCGCCACACATGGGAACGGACTTGAGGCTGCAACAGAGGATGGTGTGCGTATTTCCAGATAGTCTTTTGGGTCTTAGTGGAATAAGGATGTCCATCATGTCCAGGTAGTCCACCCTGGATAGGACTTGGGGTCGAGTGGGGATCACGCCATCATGGATGGGTAGCCCCTGTACCTCTTGTGTGAACTGAGGAGAGGGGCGGCCTCTTTGGGTTGTATGTCCACTAATACGAATTCTCCACTCTGCGCTTCGCATGGAGAGTAGGATTCGTTTGTAGTGGGTTTTGGTCCCGTGAGGACCTGTGGCTGATGTGTGTGATGCGAGGTATTTCATCAGGGAGTGGGGGTTTGATGGATTGTTGAGGCCCAAGGCTCGGGAGAAGTTGGAGCGGGCCGCGCGGGACCAGTGTTGGGATGGGAGTGTAGGAGCAGTGACGGCCGCAATCCAGGTGCCTAGGATCTTGGCGGCATGGGCTTTGAAGTCAAGTAGGCCCATGCCACCATGATGATGAGGGCCAAACATGACCTCTAGCCGTACTGGTGGAGGGCGGCCTGACCAAAGCCAACCTTGTATCAAAGCATACAGGGATTTGAAGAAGCTTGGGGAGAAGGGGATGGCGTGGGCTCCAAACCAGACTTTGGATAGGAGCATAGAGTTGGCAAGAACAACCCTGCCAGTGAGGGTAGTAGGGTGGGCTCTGAGAGAGGCGATTCGCTTCGTCACGTTGTCCAGTATATGGCCCTCCATTACTTCTGACGCGTATCCTCCTGCCTCCAACCACACGCCCAGATGGCGTACCGGTCCTATGGTAGGTCGCGGCACAAAGGGGAGCACCAGTGGAGCGGTGTGTTTTGAGTTAGTAAGGCGTGGACTTGGGCGAGCAGCTGGGCTGGGTTGGGAACTACTTGCTGGGGCCCAGCAGTTCTGAAACTGACCAAGGAGGATGATTTCAGTTTTGGAGGCGTTTAGTGCTGCGTTGCTTACCCGGGAATATTCCTGGATGAGGGCTTCAAGCGCACGTGCATCCTTATTATTAGACACCCCCACCACGCAATCATCTGCAAATGCCATCATCTTGACTGGGGTTTGGCCTGGCACATGGACCCCAGTGAGTTGGGCATTCACATTTCTGCAGTAGTGGGTCAAGGCTGAAGTTGTATAAGAGTGGGCTCAGGGGGTCCCCTTGTCGCAGGCCCCTTGAGGATGGACTACATCCGTTAGGAAACCTGGGCCGCGCACAGCCATTGTTGCAGATTCCGTGAGCAGCATCACCCAGTTAATGAAGCGGGGAGGTAGGCGGAATTGTTGGAGGCAGGCCCTAAGGTATTCCCAGTTTACTCTATTATAGGCCTTTTGTTGGTCCAAGAATACAAGTGCCCCAGAGGCTGTGGACTGACACACATTAGCCACAGAGTGCACGTTATCCCAAATCGACCTTCTGGGGATGAAACCGAATTGTTCTGGAGAGATGGTGGCAGACGCTACAGTCCCTAAACGGTTAGCCATGATTTTTGTTAAAATTTTGGTGTCTGTGTTTGTTAGAGAAATGGGGCGCCAGTTGGCTAAGTCTAGCCTATCCCCTTTCTTGAAGAGTGTGACTGTAAAAGCCTCATGTCCTCCTGGTAGGAGGCGCATTTCCAACAGGCTTTGGTTGAGTGAGGCTAGCAGCAATGGGGATATGTATTTAAAATATTTTTTGTAGAACTCATATGGAATGCCATCTGGGCCTGGGCATTTTCGGTTTGGCGCACCACAAATGGTAGTCCATAATTCATTTGGAGTAATTAAATTCATTATTTCCGGTATCAGAAAACAGTGGATATGAGCTCTGTCAAGAGAAATTCCGCCATTTCGGCCAGCTGAATTGGTTTGGCTTGGTATAACTTGGAGTAATATCTTTGCGTTTCAATTGCCACTTCAGCCGGTGTGTCCACAATAGAATTATCTGATCTTTGCACCTGTGTGCAGGCCACGCTCTGGCGTGGTGCAAAAAATTTTTTGAAGAAGTATGCGGTGCACTTGTCGCCTTTAGTGATGCGTGTGGCCCTGTATTGGACACAAACCCAATGTTTGTGTTGCCTTTCAAGTGCGTTGAGGTGGGCTGCTGCCTCCGCCCACTTCTGGCCCCATGCAGGGCTATATCCTGAGGCTGGAATGTTGGACTCCAAGTGGGTTAATTCTGCCAGCGTACGCGATATAACCGCTGATGTGGCTCGTGAGCGTCTGGATGAGAGATGATGATAGTGGTGGATAGTGTCTTTTTTGAAAGTTGCCCATGTGGAAATGGGGTCCACGCAAAACGGTGCAACAAATGATTTTGCAAAGTTGCCTCTTCCACCCATGTGGAAAATCCTGGCGACGCTAGTTCTGGGGGGCAGATTTTGCACCAATGTGGGGCCTTAGCAACTGTGACGGGTAAGTGGTATGTTATTGAGAACAGTCGGTGGTCAGAGAATTCCATTTTTGTTGTTTTGAAGTGGGAGATGTGGGGTTGGAATTTCGCCGGCACTAGAATAAGGTCAATGCGGGTCATGGACCTTAATTGGCCGTTGTGGATGTGGGGACGCATCATGTTTTTGAGCAGTGGGGCATGTCGTGGCAGTGCATCCATTAACCCAAGGGTGGCTTTTAGAACGCGTAGTTCTACATGACCCTGTGGGGCGTGGGGTGAGGGTGGCCACCGTCCGTTGGCGAGGTTAGCCAACAGTTCATGTCACCGTTTAGGAAAGAGTCAGGGGTAGCGGGAGGGATTTGACTGATGAGAAAAATTCCCAACGCTCTTGTGCACTGTTTGGGGCGTATATATTGACAATTGTGTGTGCAACATCAGCCCATGAAAAGGTGACAATGAGCACTCAGTCATTTAGGAATGTTTCTGAAGATGTAAATTTGAAAAATTGTTTTTCTGAATTAGCACCCCACAGTGCTTCGACCAAAAGGATAGGGATGGTAGGAGCATTGTTTTCCAAGCATCCTCGGAACCTCGTGGACAGTGGGTTTCCTGGATGGCCAGGATATCCAAGGGTAAATTATTTTGTAAAAAACTCAGTTTCCTAGCCCGGGACAGGGAGGCCTTGAGTCTGGCAATATTCAGCATCCCTAGAGTGAAGGTTTCCCCCATCGCACCTTAGGTGCAAGGGGGTGGGCCCCTGGCCCACCAGCCTCTTCCAGGTCCCCACAGGCTTTCACAGCAGCGCGGGTTTTAGAAGCAACGCTATTGGGGTTTCTGTTAATTTTTGCGGAAAGAGTCGCGTTGGCTTTGGCCTTCTCTTTTTGTTTTCCCAACGTTGGACGAATTTTTGCGGTGTGGATAAGTTTGGTACACCGTTGAGTGGGGCAAAAAAAATTTTTTGGTTGGGATAGGTCCCAAGTCAGTTTCAACCGGGCTTGGGTGCAGCGATTGGGTGAGATCAAATCTCCCATCAGATCCTTGATTGAGTGGCCCATTCAGCTTGGGCCTCCCAATCTGATTGGGTGATGGATTCCTGAGTTGCTTCCGCCGTGAAGGTCTCCATGTCCTCCTGGCGTTGTGAGTGTGGGATGGTGGTGGTGACCTTGGCCGCTTCCTTGGCTGCAGTCCTATGGGCCTGCTTGGCCTTCTTCCACTCCTGCGGGGAGATGGTTTTACCAATAGGTAGCAGCCTTGTGCTCCCTTGGGAAAGCCTCTTTGGTGCTTGTGGTTGGTTTGTAGTGCACCTCTCTGCTGGCCATGGCCGCCGAGGGGTGCTCTTAGAATGTAACGCCCTCTTTAATGGGGCACGTGTGTGCCTTATGGCCGAATGCGTCACAGTGGGTGCAAATGGGGGCGCGCTGTCCATGGTTACCCGGAATGGGTGGGTGGTGTGCCCTGCAATATCAATAAAGGTGGAGTGCGGGATCTGGGTTAGGTCCTTCACGATCTCCTCAGTTGGGGTCAGAACTGCAATGGCTTTGCCAGTGCACAGGTGTGGCATCAGCATGAAACATTGCATTTCAAAAGATTGTATTTTGCCATATATGGCGAGACCATCTTTCAGGTGTTGCTCCAAAATGTCACGTTTTACCGTAGTAGGCAAAAAAGTCAAATGTGAGGAAACTTTGGTTTGATTTTGTCCATCTGGTGCATTTAGTTTCGATGACCCATTGCCCTTCGGGAGGTCAACCATTACGCGCACCGCTGCAGCCTCATCTGCTGCTATTTTGCTTTCAAAACCTAGGTCCAGCCAACCGCGCGACATGGAGTGAGGTGCAACGTACACCACGGTCGGGAAAATTTTGTGTACATCTTCACAAAATTTTTCCCATAGGGCCGTTTTTTAAATGTCCAGATACACACAGACTCCGAATTCCACCGACAAAAGTGGCTGGGAATGTGGCATATTGATGTACTGGTTGCATCGTGCTTGCCACGCGAGTATCTCCGGGGAAATTGTGACCGCCAGTTTTTTTAGATTATTTTCTATTCCGCCGGATTCTCCGGGGCATTTTCAAACATTAGAGGCCGCGGGCCTTCCGCCTGCTCCTCTTGCCTTGCTTTGCCCAACTGCTCCCAGACATGGGCGCAGACTAATCCCCTCTATGAGATTATCAAACTAGATTTAGTCTTGAATTGAATGGGTTGCAAAAGTGTTTGCAATGAGAAAGAAAAGTAAGAATTAATTAATGAAGAAAAACAATGAATAGGTTCCAATGGAACTGGAAATTGGCAATAAGTCGCATAAAAATCTATCAGAGGAATAAAATTTCAACTGTTAAAAGATGAATTAAAATTAAGACCTGATAGAAGCATTGACAAGTTGGTAATGAAGGTCAAAAGGATGGACCAATTTGATATTATTGACAAAGTTGAAAAGCGATGCCTATACACTGAAGAACATCGCAAATGGTCATATAGTGAAGTGTTGTTGGGATTTTTGCCCATATTCCCAGCCTGCTAGATTACTAGGAATCACTTGGGGAAAATTCCCTGAGGCGAAGTGAATTGGAAATTGTTTGGCCCAAGTTTTGGAGTAACTACATTTGGGGTTTTTTCGGATATTTAATTAGCTGTATCCTTTGGGTATAGATACAGATGAATACTTAAGATCTCATTCAGTGGAGTTGCCAATGAAAGAAGGGCATCTGATAGTGATTAACTATCAGGTGTACTGATTAGATCAGTCAGGTTTCATCACTGACTGATTGGTAATGAATAGCAAGTTGTGAGGCGAGTGATGCTATCTGCAACTAGCTAATCAATCAGTTGGTGCGTGACATGCCTTAATGGGTAATAAGTCTCATTACCTAAGCAGGTCACTAGCCAAGTATGGTTGGTTTGCTTGGATTGAGAGGAAAACGTTAGGTACACATTTTCCATTTCTTTTCATTTAGGTCTCGAGGATGTCCAACAACGGAATCCCAGCCAGGATGGGGAAGACCATTGATGCTGAGATGAGGATGGGTGATTTAATGGCAATGGCTGCAATTTCATTGAAGAGGTGTCAACTGAGGGTTAGACGACTGAATCCCCACTATAAATTCCTAGGATTCACTATTAAAAAAACAGCAATTAGTAGAAAACAGTATTGATGAGATAAGAAGTTCTATAGCTGTTTTCATTTGGTATATAGTTTAAGTAAACTATCATCAGCTTTCATTGTGCTGTTCTTCTCAAGGATATTATTGCTATGTGCGATAATTAGAAAACTCTTAGAGAAAAGAGTAAAGATCTGAGTGGGGATCTAGAGAAGAAGGAGACACAAATTGGGGATTGCTGCTGGCTGTGTGTTGAATCAAAGAAACTGTCACCAGGAAATCTCAGCAAAGATTGGGTTGGACAGAATGAGGGAACAAATCCCTAAGACCATGACATCTTAAGTATTTAATTGGTATAATCGCCAAGCATTGGGCCAAGATATAAGAATTCATACTCAACTACGGTTTAACAGTTGTCATACTATTATCAATCAATAATCCATTATACTATATAACGTGGATAAATTTGCACAAGAAAACCTAACCTGTGCATTAAAAAGATTACTAGGGTTTTTTGCCAATAATAACCTAACCAATAATATTTACAATTTGGTGCTCACTACATGGGTAGTTGAGTTGAAAAACTTATAAGAATGTCGTACAAAGATAAGTTATGCTAATGGTGGGCCAAGTTAGCCACTGTGAACCAGAATTCCCTAAACTCAGCGGATCACTGGGAATTTACAGCCTTGGAAGAATGAGTCGCCAAGGTGGAGAAAGGTATTGATAATGTTGCCAACTTCAGGAACGAGTTACTTGGGAAAAGTAACTTCGTTGGAAGATAGAAGGAGATTTCATTCAAGAGGTCTCATATCTGAAAACGGAGCGAGAAGCAGATCACGTTCATTTGAGAAATTTTTGGCGTGGATATAGAGCGACTAATCAACAGGTAGAGGAACTTAAAGCTCACAGATGTGTTTGTGAGCCCAATATGGCCAGAGATGCCAAAGAAAGAAGTTTTTGCACAATACTTGGGAAGTTGAATACCCCAAGGAACATGCACCCACTTTTACTGACATTTCAGAGTTGACACCCAAATTCACTCCTCAAGTTAGCTGAGTGGCCAAACCGAGAGAATCGGTCAGAGATAACTTGGAGAAATTTAAGGCAATGCCAAAATTGCCAATGTTCCATTGGGATAATGCCCCAGCATTTTTCTGACTGTTTGACATGACCATGTATGGCTATGGGGATCATCAAAAGGCGTTGATAATTATAAATTGCCTAGACACGGACTGTCAGAACTTAGTGTTACCTCACCTGGAGGGGGACAGCTGGTTGTATGCTGAGGCAAAGGAGGCTATTATGAAAGAGTTCATGAGTCCAATGCACATGTTGAAGCACAAACAGGAATTTATGGGAATTCAGTTCTAAAAAGATGGGTTTTATTAAATTTGCGGTATCAATAGATACGCCAGCTGATTTTGCACAGGGTTTGACCCACTGAGCAATCAGGACCAACGATATGATGATCGTTGTCCTCAAACCAACAGAATAAACTTATAATTAATTATGGAGCAATTGCTCCCACAACCTCTGTTATTTGATATTCTTAATATCGCGGATTCTTCCTACTCCGCTTACTTTAAACTCACTTAACAACAACCTCCTCTTAATCGCCCATCTTGCTTATATTACAGAGGCTTGGACTATACCTCTCTCATAGCTTGGATTATTCAGTTCCACCAATTCTCCTCATTTTGACTGGTTAAACTTTAATTCTCTATCACCCTAATTGTAGGCGATTTAATTTGTATTTGTTAAATGTTGAAATCGCTTTATTTAGAGGCAATCCAACAATACACCCGTTATATCCAATAAAACCCATCAATCCCAATATTGCCTCATCTCAAGGCACTTGAGTAATTGTATCTGATATCATTTTCGGTGGATTCTGCCCTAGCTGTACCAATATCATCCAGTCATATCAGAATTGCGACATTACCCCCTCCTTGACTGGATGATAAGGCTCCTATTGCTTGTATGGTCGGAGGAACTTTGCATGTACTTGGTTAATGATCTGACCACTTGTGGGATCCTTGATGGTATACGCATCAACCTCAGTTTTCTCTATAACTTTAAACGGACCAATCCAAATACTGGCCAGCTTGTGTTTCCGCCTAAATCCATGTTGGTCATGAAAGAGCCATATTGCCATCCTTGAATGTTGCCAGCCTGTTATGACATATTTGATCGGTGGCCTGATTCCTGATCTTCTTGGTTAAGCTGAAGAAATATGCTTCAGTTTGCAGTCTGATCAGAATGTTTGCGAGGTTTGGCAAGTAGTGGTGGGGTTGTATTCTGCCGGTGTCTTCTACACATGTATAAAGTAACACTGGAAGGACCAGGTGTCAGCCATATAGTAGTTGGAAGGGACTCTTCCCTGTGGCGGAATAATAACTAATGTTATAGGCAAACATGGCAGTGGAAAGAAGAGAACTCCAATCAGAAGAGCAATCCATTACTAATTTTTGTAGTATGTTCACCAAAGTTCCATTCACCCGCTCAACCATTCCATTAGACTTGAGGTGGTATGGGGTCATCAGAACTCCGCGGATACCCATAAGCTCATTCAGTTTGGAAGGATGTGCGAAGTAAGTTGTTTCCGTTATCAGTGAGAATGAACTGAGGTCCGCCGTGGCGCTGAATTATGCATTTCATTATGAACTTGGCTACTGTAACTGCCCCCAGATCCCATATTGCCCTTACTTTGACCCACCGGGTCAAGTGGTCAATAGCCACCATAATGTACTTACACTTGTTAGCTCCTGTTGGCAAGAGACCAACAACATCAATAGAGACTTTATGCCAAGCAAAGTGAGGTTTCACTAACTGGTATGAAGTCTTATGGCAGAATGGTTTCTCCACTTGGCACTGATGGCAACAGGAAAACGTTTTGAGCACATCAAAATGCATGCTTTCCCAGTAGTACTGAGGGCGTAAAAACTCTATTGGCTTGCGCACCCCCATGTCCAACTGCCTTGTGGGCGCTTATAATAATTCCTGGCCATGTGAGGGTCGTGGAAATTCACCGCAGAATTGCCAATTCTCTTATACAATTTGTCATTCCGTTAAAAGGTATTTGTTCATATTTCATCCAACGTTATAATTACTTGGGGCGGTTCATCGTTGTACTTTCTGCTGAGCATTTTGTCAAACATTATGTCAATTATTTTGCTCTAACTGCAATTGTTGGCAATCTTGATAAGCAATAGGTATTTTGGTGTTTTTCTCCTGGTCAATGAAGAATTTCGAAGTCATAAGCTTGCAGCTTAAGAGCCCATCAGGATAGCCGCTCTTCAGGCTCTTTCAAGTTCTGCAATCAGCGCAATGATGCATGATCTGTTACAACCTTAAACTATACTCTGTGCAAGTAGACTTGTAACTGCTTATATTCATAAATCATTGCTAAGCACTTTAGCTCGGTTACAATGAAATTTAATTCATGGCAATTCAAGCTATTACTGCAGTATGCCACGGGGTGCTCCTCCCCCTCATCGTCCTTTTGAGACAGGACCACCCCAACAGCAGAAAGTGATGCATCCGTCTGCACTATAAATTCCTTATTAAAATTAGGGTAGCATAACACGGGCGCACTAATTAGCGCCATTTGAAGTGTATCAAAGGCACATTGGCGCCGTTCCGTTCATTCAAACATGGCATACTTTTTTGTAGCTCAAACAGTGGACCACCAATGCAACTGAAATTTGGTATGAAGCGTCGGGTATAACCCACCATCCCCAAAAACACAAGAATGACCCACTTACTAACTGGCTTAGTCATCTTCATGATAGCCTCCATCTTGGCGGGTTGAAGTCTAAGCCCAGTTGCATCCACCACAAAATTGAGGTACTCCAGCTGATTCTTGAAGAAGTGGCATTTCCCGGGCTTGATCAAGATATTGGCATCAGCCAGTCGGCAAAATACCTCTTCTAAATGGGTAAGGTGTTCAGTGAACATGCGAGAGAAGACATTAATATCATCAAGGTACACGAGTACACATGACAGCTTCAGATTGCCCAGAATGGTGTCCATTGCTCGTTGGAACGTAGCTGGGGTATTACATAGCTCTTGCAGCATCTGAGTTGGTTGGAAAAGCCCTTTAGATATAATTATGGCGAATTTTTCTTGTTATGCTGTGGGCAACTCAATTTGCCAATAACTGGATATCAAGTCCATTACTGAGAAGTAGCAAGCTCCACCCAACTGATACAGCATATCATCAATCTGCGGCAGAGAATATTAGTCTTTTTTGATGACACTATTGAGTTTCTGGTAGTTGATTACTACATGATTAGTACCGTCCTTCTTTTTAACAATTAGGACAGGCGAAGCCCATGGACTCTTAGATGGTTCAAGCATTCCCTTCTCTAGAAGCTTGTCAATCTCCTCAGTGACAACTTCTTCAGCTGCCCTTGATTGGCGGATTGGCTGTGACCTGATGGGGGGATGATCTCCAGTGTCCAGTCGATGAACAACCCCCCGAGCGCACCTCAAATCATGATCATCAGCTGCAATAAACTCTTTATATTTTTGAAATAAAGCTTCCACCAAATCCTTTTGATATTCTGATAACCCCATAAAAATTCTCCCGTGGCACAACCTCCATTACACTGGAAGGCAGCTCAATGTGCATACCAAACTCATCCAAGGAACTGAACTCATGAACCTGGTTGAGGAGATCAACCAGGTTCAGATGTAAATATGCTATAAGCTGATGCCGGCAGAGTTGGATTGGTCTGTTCTGAAGATTTGCTATCAATATCTTGATCTCCCCATGGCCCAGAAGTATTATGCCTGGAGCCACGTGGGGCTCAAGCCGCGATTGCTGATAAGGCCCAATGATCTCCTCGTAGAGCCCAGCTGGCACTTCCACCTCTAACTCAGTATCAATTATTACTTGGTGTCCAGAGGGAATAGACATAGCTCCAGCTGGCCTAGGTGGTAAACCCTGATATTCATATAGCTGATGGAAAGGGCCTGAGTTTTTCCCTTTCAATTGATGATAGGGCACTGGAATCACCCATTGTTGTAGGCAAGGTTGATTTGTCCCATATGCACTGAACCCTTTGGCACTCCGCTGGAGGTAAAATAAATTGGGATCCGCTGCCCCAAAATAGCAAGGGTCTCTTCCAATATGTCAACGACAGCCCCATAGTGTCACATAAAAGCAGTTAAATTAACAGATCATAGTTGCTATTTGGTAATACTACTGCTGGAGCCACCACAACAACAGATCCAAACTGCAAAGGAAGCGCGCTATACGCTCCTTCAGAGACTGTGGTTTCCGCTCCAGCAGTCTCATACACCATCCGGTGGTCTATTTCAGGTTTAAAGATAAATTCACCATCAACTTAGTGGAGACAATGTTAACAGGAGCGCCCATATCGATTATAGCTCATACTCAGGTTTGGCTACCACAATGTCACAGTAGGTGCACACCGATTAAGATGAATGCCAGCTATTTGCTATGTGTACATTCAGAGTTTCACTTTTTCCCAGGAAATTTATAACACTTCCACTGACTGTATGGTACTCTGTTTTAATAGCATCCACTGTAAGGGCGACCTCTACTCCTCTTAAAGACAACGCATCTGCGAATGGTTCTAGCTGGGCTGATGGACTTTGGTCAAACATTTGACAAGCGTAAGGCTTTGGCTGCTCTGGAAGCCTTGTGTACGCCGTTTCTTTAACTTGTGTTTGAGACAGCACATTTACTCCACCAACCGGCTGTTGGTAGAGGGAGGTATCATCATACTGTGAGGTTTCTGCTGCAATTAATGCAAAAGCTTCAGGTGGGACATGTGAATTTGAGATAGCGGAAGTAGAGAGTCCCATCTCTACTCAGCTCTGACTTTTCCCTGATAACTTTGATCCTGTTGTATGTAAGGGATCCATCAATTAGGGCACCATCATCCCATGTTCCCAGTGCGACTGCAACTAAAACAACTTAATCCATAGGTCCTACGTCTGTGCTTAATATAGGTTGGCCCACTTGGAAGGGGTATTCCAAAGATGATCATCATAACCAAACCCACATTGGTAGAACGCCTGCTGTCAATCAATGTATTTAGGGCCAAAGCGGTAGTTGGTCAGTTGTTGATTGGCATATATGGGAGTGATGTTGGACCGCGGTGAGTAACCTGGCAAAACCTGCACCAACTGATTGATTCCCCCACATGATTAGGGTCAGCCACGTGACAGTGTGAATCTGGTCGATGTTAGGTGGGTGGAAAGTTAAAGCTAAGTGACATACAAACTGAACAAGTTTAAGAAGAGGTACATCATCCTCCAACAACGGGGCCATGACGTTGTAAAGATCAGGGTATGGCTTCACCGCAGAGGACATAGCAACGCACACATCAACTTCAGATAAAATTCCTGCCCCAATCAACACATGGTCTTCCACCATAAAACGCTCAGCGAATGCAGTGAGGGTCTCATTTTGCTGAAACCCCAATGGTCATGAACTTGGCTTTCTGCTGTGGCATCTTTGCAGTTCCACTGAACAACCACAGCACCATCTCCTTAACTTCTTGGTAAGTAATGGAACTATCTGGAAGGTAACAAATGACTTGATCAGCACTTCTGAAATCCAAGATTGATATCAACAATTTCGCCCTTTGCCGGTCTGAGGTTCCTTCAGTTGCAAACTCAAATCATCGAAAGAACCCATGAATATTTCCATCACGATCAAATGGCAGCAGCTTTTTACTGCAAACTTCCTGGAGCAGCTCATATTGTCTTTTGAGCACAGTGTCCAATGCAAGTTTCAGTTCCTCATATGCAACAGGCCCAGCATCTCGTGCAAATTTCTTATCAAAGCAACCAAACTGCGACGTAGCAGGCAACTGGATTTTATTATTTTTATAACTGATCAATGGGCCCCCTGTAGTGAGCACCACTGTTATAAAATCGGCGGTATCAATAGATACGCCAGCTGACATTGCACAGGGTTTGACCCACTGAGCAATCAGGACCAATGATATGATGATCATTGTCCTCAAACCAACAGAATTTCTTATAAATAAATACAAAGCACTTGCTCCCACAACCTCTTTTCTTTAATATTCTTAATACCGCGGATTATTCCTACCCCGCTTACTTTAAACTCACTTAACAACAACCTCCTCTTAATCGCCCATCTTGCTTGTATTACTGCGGCTTGGACAATACCTCTCTCATAGCTTGGACTATTCAGTTTCACCAATTCTCCTCATTTTGACTGGTTATTCTTTAATTCTCTATCACCCTAATTGTAGGCGATTTTATTTGTATTTGTTGAATGTTGACATCGCCTTATTTAGAGGCGATACAATAATACACCCATTATATTTGATAAAACCTGTTAATCCCAATATTGCCTTGTCTCAAGGCACTCGAATAATCATATCTGATATCAATTTTGGCGGATTCCGCCCTAGCTGTCCCACAATTATTGTCCAGTCATATCAGAATTGCAATAATGAGTCTCTAGAAAGCTTCAAGGATTGGTTTTATCAGAAGTCGCAGATCCTGATCAGAGCAAAAGTACTGTATGGCTCTGATGCCAGAATCGCCTTGCAAGCTGCCCTTTAGCCCTATTGTGATCTGCATTTCATGATGTCTTCCATGTTCATGACAGAAATAACTACCTAGCAAATAGTAGATAACTTGAAGATTTTGGAGCGTCATTTGATGCCTCGAATAGAAGCTTCAAATCCAATCCAGTGTGCAATATGAATTACACGAATGGAAATGAAGGAGATAAAGAGACAACCAATTGAACCGTGCTGGGGAATAAGCCTGAAGAAATCAGAAAGTTGAATAAGAAGGAAAAGGTTTGCTACCAATGTGGTGGGAAAGGACAATTCGCTGTGCACTGTAAGAAGCTGAAGGATCAGATCAATGTGGCTTAGGCGAAAGAGTCAGCAGCCACCAAGGAATTGGTAAAAGGGCCCACAGCCTAGATGGGGAACAGTCTAGAGCTGCGGAGAAGCCTGTTCCTTCCAACATTATGACTGAGGAAATTGATATCAGCAATCTGTTTGTAGATGATGATCAGTATCAGCTGTATCAAGTGGTCAATTTGGATATAAATGCTGTGACCAGAGCCTGGGAAAAGAGAATTGACCCTGAGATAATCAAGGAAGTTGCCTGGCCATATGCCTGACAACTGGTGGACAAGATGTGAACTGCTGAGAATCCTGAAGAGTTTATCTGACGTCCTTTTAGATAAGGCCAATCTTTCAATCCCCCTCAGCATGACAAAGGAATTGTTTCCTGATTTATAAGCACAAATTATTCACACCCTCAATTTGGCTAATAACGCCGCTATTCACTCATTAAACACTATATTGCAATACTCTGAGTGTATATATATAGACATACAAGTGAATCAAACAAGAGTGAGGGCGATTGGCAACAGCAGATTACCCATCAATATTGTCTTGACCAATCTGGTAAAGAGGATGAAGTTATCGCCAGACTTGGAACAAAAAGAATGAATATGGGACAGCTGGGCCAAATACCACTCTCTCCTGTAGAGCGTATAGCATGCTGCCACTACAATTTGGGTCATTGGTGGTATCTACACTAGCAATAGTTTCGCCAACTAAAACTATGACATTCTGATTGGAACGGAGTTTCTACACAAATAAGGAGTTAAATATAAATTTGAGGATAATACGTTGACCATATTGGGTCAGATGTTATTATTGGTATATCAGAAGGATGGTGAAGCTCTACTGAATCAGAGAAACAAAGTCATCAATCTAATATACAATGATGGCATTGTAATAATTTGGTACCAATTATTTGGTAGTAAGTGACACAAAATGCCAGCGGAAATCCTAGAGAACCGGGGAATTCCACTGAGGATCAAGAATGAGAGGACCATACCACCAGGATCACAGATGATAGTTGACATGGGGTTGACGTTGGAGATTCCTTAGCTATTTGTATAGGGAGGTCAGAAGCCCCTAGAAGAAGTCCAGAGTGGAGCCTTGGGTGGCTCCTGGGATACTAATGCTAGGCCATGGATAATTTTAGTTCTCTTGGTGAATTTAAGTAAAAACTGATGAAGATTAAGAGGAATCAGATCATCACGTTTATTCATCTGATCTTGATGGATGAATTGAGGAGATTCCACAATTTTGGGACTCTTGACGAGATGGAACTATTGGCCAAGATAACTGAAAGCATTAACTTATTGGTTGATCAAGAGTAACTCGATGATCTGTTGAAAGGCCAGCAAGAGGAGGTGCTCAAACTATTTGATAAGTATTGGGAATTGTTTTCTCAGGATGACAATGATTTAGAATGCGCATGAGACGTGATCCACAAGGTTGACACTAGGAAAATTTTTCAATCAGGATGATACTGATCTGACAATTGAAATCTGCCAAAGCGGTAGTGGAGGATGAAATCAGCAAACTAGTGAAGCATTGGCTTCTAGTTCCTTCATCAAGCCCCTGGGCGAGTCTGATTCTGACTGTGAAAAAAAGATGGCTCCAACTGGGTGGTGATCAACTACAGGAAGCTGATTAAAATTACAAAGAAGGATTCAGATCCCCTACTGAGGATTGACAATGCTCTAGATTGATTAGGAGAAGTGAAGTACTTCTCCACGATGGATCTGATCTTGGGATATTGGAAGATAGACTTGCCAAAAGAAGAGCAGGATAAATGTGCAATTATTACCGCGCAGGGGCTATACCAACTGACAAGGATGCCACAGGCTCTATGTAATTCGCCTGCAACGTTTCAGAGGGCCAAGGATGAGATACTGAGCGACTTTAAGTTGGCATGCATCCTGGTATACCTGAATAATATAAACGTGTTTAGCAGGACGTTTACTGATCACCTACACCAATTGGAAGAAGTATTAAAACAACTTTCAGCAGCTTATTAAAGATTAGGCTGAGGAAGTGCATCTTCATAAAGAAAGAGTTGGAATATCTGGGATTTATAATCACTCCTGTAGATTGCAGCTGCAAGCCCAGAAGATAGAAGCCATAGAATGGATGGCTGTGCCAAAGAGTGTCCGAGACATCCAAGTGTTCCTTGGGATGGTCAGATACTACAGAAAATTTATTCTGGACTTCGCCTGAATAGCTGAGCCCTTATTCCATTTATTGAAGGATCTGAAAAAAGAATTCATATGGAACGAAGAGGCCCAGGACTCCTTTGATGAGCTACGCTAGTATTTAATAGATTCTTTGATTCTGAAACAATTGAATTTTGATTAGGCATTTATTATTCAAACTGATGCTTTGTTGATGGTTATCAGCGCCGTACTAAGCCAAGTAGATGAACTTGGGGACAAACATCTGGTGACATATGTGAGCTGGACCCTCTCAGTCGCTGAGAGGAACTACACAGTAGCTGAGTGTGAATGCCTTGCAGTCATTTACGCATTTAAGCAGTTTTGGGTGTACATCCATGAAACGCACTTTAAAGTGGTGATGGACCACTCTTCATTGCATTGGCTTCAAATTTTGAGAGAACCAGAAGGATGACTGGCCCAATGGGCACTTAAGCTCCAGGCTTATGATTATGAGATTGTCCACCAAGCAGGGGCTTCTCACCAGAATGTGGATGGCTTATTGCGGTTACCAATGGCCCAGATGGCATACCCGCAGGCGATGAGCTATTCTAGATAATGGTCAACTAAAAATTGGTGACGAGCCCCAAACAATCAAAGGTGCTCTTTGGAAAGCAATGGAAAACACCAATACTATGAATGGACAAGTATTTAAGATGATCAATGGGAAGCGGTTATTATTCCAGAAGCCGTTGGAAAGTGCAGCTAACGTGCAAGCTGTTCACAAGGTTGTTGGGAATGGAGGCCTGAGAAAAATGACTGACCATATTTGCCAGTACTACTACTGGGAATCCATCAACTACAATGTCACGGATTATCTAGCTTGTTGAATCGAGTGCCAGCTGCATAAACCACATAAGAATACAACTGGATACTGACTGGTCCGCCCTGGATTTGCCTGGCACACTGTGTCCATTGATGTGATGGGACTGCTGATGATGAGCACAGGGGGAGTCAAGTACCTTATAGCTGCCATCAACCATCTAAAAAGATGGGTTGAGATGAAGGCCCTAATGAAAATAGACGCAACCAGCACCGCAAGGTTCATCCTGGATCAAGTAGTATATCAACATGGATGTCCGCAGGTCCTGCTTAGCAATAATGGGTCCAACTTCATGGCTCATGTGATCCCCTGACTGAATGAGATAATGGGGATCAGAGGAGGCATGTTATTATCCTACCTGCTGGAGATGAATGGACTGGTAGAAAGGGTGAATGAAACGTTAGCTGCAATTCTGAGGAAAGTGGTCGCAGGAAGAACTTCCGCATGGGGAATGTACCTGAGTTTGGCGATGTTCGCCTACAATAATAGTCATCATATGGTGATGGGGAAAACGCCGTTTGAGTTGTTGTATGTGAGGAAGGCCGCGTTGCCGCTGATTTTATATTTGGTGGTGGAACCAACATCGGGGATGAGCGCTAAACAGTACTTGAACCAACTGAAAAATATCCTTATTGATATGCAATCACAAGCATTTGATACTACATTGAAGAAAAGGATATGAGCGAAATTGATGGTCAATAAGAACTGACTGGCCTTGGCAGAATATCGAATAGGCAAAAGAGTAGCCTATTGCAATATACATGGTTTCAGAAAAAGAAACAAATTAAATGTATTGTGGTTTTGTTTTGTTTAGGTTATCGCCAAGATGGCGACTGATGCCTACTCCATCAAGAATCTCTTAGATGGATGAGCTGTGAATCAAGCCCACGCTAAGTATCTGAAGTGATGGATTAATGAAAAAAATAAAAGAGTTCCTGAAGGACCAATGAACCATTAAGTTGGTCATGTCCTGATGATTAGCTCAAGTCCAAAAAAGGACCTCTGAACCAATCTAGATGGTTAAGTCCAAAAAGGACCTATGAACCATAGAAAACTGGCAGGCTTAAGTAGCCAGGACCCAGTTCAAGGAAAAATAATAAGATGGACTTCTGAACTGAAACAAGGTCAAATCCCATGGAAAAAAGAATAATAAAGATAAAAAATTGATAAAAGATATGGGGAAAAAATTATAACCTGCATAGAGAAAAAACTGATATAATTTTATTATTTTGTTTTTGCAATTGGCCTCAATATGGGGATGATTCCGCCTATGTCACCTCTTGGGGGAGGGAGGATAGATCGCAGCAGGAATGAACAGCCCATCAAATTCAGTGTGAGATCAGATGCTAGCGAGGGCTAGACCTACATGAAACCATGTTCTTTGAGCGGACGCAGAGCCCCGCAAGAAAGCGACTAGGGGAAGGGAAATTGTGATGTCAGATGAAGCCAATCGCGAAACCCCAGAGTGGGGAGGAAAGCAACAGTATAAGAAGAGCAATTGTTAAATAACCCCAAGTAATCCTGATATGTATTAGAGCCAGAAGATTAGTCTTGAGCGCCTGACGATGGGCTTCATCAAGATCACTGGACATATGAGCTGGAAGCAAACAAGGGATGCTTGATGGGTGTTGCTGAATTATGCCCCTACTAAAGCCATCAGCAGAAGATACTGATGGGAAGTTTCTGCGAAGAGATAGTCGTTCAAGTTATGAATGGTATCCTGAAAGTGATGACTACGGGCTTCTTGGAAGCTAAAGCTGAAGGAGCGATGAAGCCCAGGCGAGGCTGGAAGCTTTGTGGACCAACTTCGAAGAATTTGACCAGCAAAGCGAAGAGCATAATTGGTGGTATCCTGATCCAGGATGTTATCAAGAGCAGAGGGATTCAGCGCTAGGGACAAAGCTTGGTGACTTAAACTAGAGTTCAGCGTAGGGGAGCTCAAAATGAATACTGTTACTGATGGTGAGCTTGGTAGCCAGAACAGTGGGTTTGTAATATTGACTGATTCAGAAGAGGAACTCAGGAAGCAGGTCCAACCCAGCAAGAAATGAGCAATCACGCAAACAGCATTATCTCCAGAGCATCTACAACAATGGTTGGTGCATCAGAAAAAGTAGCCAAATATTGGAGAGTTTCATAATTTAACTCTATAATCGATGGCAGAGGAAGAATCAGCCAAGAGTTGTTCAAAACAATCGCAAGCCTGGTTTCAGAGAGATTAGTTACTGTTTCCATTAAATTGATGGAAGGACTAGCTGATGGCGCCAGACTAGGTGTATGAGTCCTGGAAGGACCATAGAAGAGGTTCCGCCATGCATCCCAACTCATCTGCTGGAAGATCTGGAGGTCTTGATTAAACAAACTATTCAGAAGCAGCTGGTATTGCAACTCAGAATTTGACATATGAGCTTAATGAGAGAGGTGATGTCAGACTTATATGTAAGTTGACATTATGCACTCTATAATTCATTAAGCAACAATTTTGGAGGAATTAATCTCAAAATTAATGGGAAAAGCTCTCCAAAAGAAGAATTAGGAATGACTTGAGCCAAGAGGTTATGATAGAAATACCAAGGCGAATAAAAATAAGTATTTTTAATTGGGCCACAAAACAAACATTAATGGTGTCGCGAAATTGACCCTGGGCTCCACTAGTGTGCCAGGTCAACCAGTATGAAGACTATAGCCCTTTGCTGTTTCATCTTCATTGGCATACCAACTCCTATAAGTCCTGCATCCAACCTACCAACTAACCACCAATGGCTTCGCTTTTAGCCCCAGGCGTCCTTGGCGTGTGCCCCAGCAAGTCCTGCCCCCTTCCTGGGCTGCTTGGGCACTTCCGTGCTGCCCCACCCTCATGACCCTACACCAACCCATCGGGGGATGCCCCAGCGAGTCCATCCCCCTTCCTGGGCAGCTATGGCACCTCCCGCGCTGCACACGCTAGGGTTGGTGGCAATGAAGCTCATCCACTGGTAGCCAGCTGGCCAGGTTACCGGTGGTTCCTCATAGAGAGGAGGTATAAGAGCTAGCAGTACCAGCCACTCCAGGTGTGATCACCTACGCCTATTGGGGATCTCCTATACCACCTTCCCCACTCTAGTCACTAAGCTACTTCAAACAAACAGTAAAGATGGCAAACAAGAGATGTTTATCAGGATGGAATGAACGACTATTTATACTACTTTCAGGGCTACTGCGCCCAAGTGCTCTTTGGCCAATTAACTACCGGAAAACCCATCAGCCTCTTGGTTCCAAACCTCTATCAGATCGTAAACTTTTCATTCATACTTCATAGCGATTCCCTCCAGATCTGCTCATCTAATCACCAAATTATTAATATGAGGTCAATCCATCCTCAGCATAAGTCGCTGGTCAATCATATCTAAATTCATAAATAAATAGGATTTTGAGAATCCTCAGCATGAGTCGCCGGTGCTCTGAATTAGATGGGTGAACCATTTCAGATGATTTATAACAGATTCATCAGCTTTCCGCTGGAAACTCCCACAACAATTTTTCAGATAAAAATATTGGCAGTGACTGCAGCTTCCACTGAACCTAAACTCGATCAAATATATAACATTAAATAGTATTGAACTAGGCAATTAGCAGGAAATTACGCCCAACTAACTGAAACCCCTAATTTGGATACTATTGGAAGAATTCATCTGTTTAAAATCCCAACAGACAGCAAGAGTCTCCTGTCCAGGATGAGGAGAAAATCAGGAAATCAAGGACGCTGGACCAAGAATCTTGAATATGACAGCAGGTCATATGCCCTGACGGGGGAAAACTGGATCCCAGGACTAATATCATCATGTGTAAATTGATCATCTGGGCATGACAGTAGAGCGTGGGGACTGCACTCTGAGTAGGTGGTAGAGAGGAGGAAGAGGAAGATCGCCGCATGCTGAAGATCATCCTGAGCAGTGTTGAATACTAATAGATACTCCATTTGAGCCAATGAAGTATTTGACCAAGTATCTGAAGCGGCGTTCTCATACCCCAGTCCTTTTCTCGCTTGAAATCTAGGCAAGAGGGAGGATGTGTTGGGATTTTTGCCCATATTCCCAGCCTGGTAGATTACCAGAAATTGCTAGGGTAAAACACCCAAAGGCAAATTGAATTGGAATACAGTTGGCCCGAGTTTTGGAGTAACTAGGTTTGGGGATATTGGGATATTCGCCTGGTCATATCTGATGGGGGATTGATCCGGACAAATACTTAAGATCTCTTTGAATAGAGTTGCTGACAAAATAGGGGCATCTGATAGTGATTACCGATCAGGTGTATTGATTGGGATTAGTCAGGTTTCATCACTGACTGATTGGGAATTAATAGCAAGTTGCGAGGCGAGTGATACTGTCTGCAACTAGAAAATCAATCGGTTGATATATTCTTGATCTAATGGGTAATAAATCCCATTACCTAAGCAATTTTCTAGCCAAATATGGTTGCCTCGCTTGGATCAAGAGGAAAAGGTTAGGGACACTTTTTCCGACTTTTTCTGTTTAGGCCTTGAGGATGTCTGATGATGGAATCCTAGCCAGGATGTGGGAAAACCATCACTGCTGAGATGAGGATGGGTGATTCAATGGCAATGGCTGCCGTTTCATCAAAGAGGTGTCAACTGAGGGTTAGACAACCAAATACCCACTATAAATTCCCTAGGATTCTCTATAATAAAAAACAGCATTTAGTAGAAAACAGTATTGACGAGATGAGAAGTTCTATAGTTGTTTTCATTCAGTATATACTTCAAGTAATAAACTATCATCAGCTTCCATTGTGCTGATCTTTCAAGGATATTATTGCTGTGTGCAATAATTGGAAGACTCTTAGAGAAAAGATGAAAGATCTGAGTGGGGATCTAGAGAAGAAGGAGACACAAATTGGGGATTGCTGCTGGCTGTGTGTTGGACTGAAGAGACTGTCAACAGGAAATCTTAGCAAAGATTGTGTTGTACAGAATAAGGGAACAAATTCCTAAGACCACGACATCTTAAGTATTTAATCAGGAATACTGGCTGAGCGTTGGGCCAAGATATAAGAATTTATACTCAACTACAAATAATAGTTTTCATAATATATCAATCAAATATCTATTATACTATTCAACGCGGACGAAGTGCACAAGAAAACTGAACCTGTGCAGTAAAAAGATTACTAGAGTTGTTTGCCAATAATAACCCAACCATTAAATTTTTACAAGTGGGTCCATACTTAATTTTTAAAGCGTTGGATCTAGGAGCTAACTTTGCATGCTTTTGTGAGACCGCAGAATCTGGTAACAATAGTTAAGTTCCTAGTTTTAGTTAAGTCTCAAGAGAACCGCTGAACTATAATTGCTGGATAAGTCCTTGTAGGGGACCTCTATTCCAGAATTGTTGGTTAAGTCTCAATAGGGAACCGCTGAGCCATAATTGCTGGTTAGATTCAAAAAAGGGGCCTCTGAACAAGAATAGATAAAAAATATGGACCTATGAACCTACTGAAATAGATTAAGTCCCTTGTAAAGAAATTATATAAGAATAACAAAAGATAAAAAACTGAAAAATCTATAACAGATGAAAAATATATGATATATATTAAACATTATCAGTTCTATTGACACAATCAAAAGGATCTGGTGTTCATCCCAAGTTTTATTGTCAGCGGGGAGAAGATGAATGAGCTACAATGAGATTAATGATAAAGAACGATAGAGTAGACAAAGACAGTCTACATTGGCAGGATCAGCTTAGGTTAAAACTTAATTCACAATGAAGAGTCCTGAGGAGAGAGAAGAATATCCACTCTGATCAAAAATGGAGAGCCCATCCTGGGAAAGTACAAGAACAAAGGAATCGGTGAAGCCAACTGAGATTTCCTTTAATGACAAGGAGTCATAGGAACCCATCCTGGGTAATACATGTGGACCAGTTATAATGTCAGTGAGATTGACCAAAATAGTCCTGGCATGGCATGATACTATGGGAATAGCGCTCTAAAGATGAGGCAGTAGTAGGAAAAGAAGAAGAGGAGCCGCAATTGCCAATAATGGCATGGGATGTGTTGAGTGTAGACCAGACAGAGCTCTTCTGAAGGCAAAGATAACATTAACGGCCAAATTGTGACCATAGATTGAGGCAGTAACCACTCCCAAGACCTGTTTTTTGCTGGATAATCTAGTCAAGCGTGAGGATATGTTGGGATTTTTAGTATGACCATATCATCAAGCCCAATCAGATCATATTAATCTTTGCTGATCCGTTGGGATGAAAACCTCAAGTAGGTGTGGGAGTAATCATTTTATATAGTAACTATTCTCTGGTGATAAGCCTTGTAAAATATTAACTAATCTTCCTGATTTGTTTCCGCTAGATTACTAGCATTTCATTGGAAGGATCCCTGACAATGTAATATTATATAGTTCAATTACAAATTTAAACAGTTGGTAATTTAAACATATTAGTCAATCAGTGCTGTCACCAAATGACTCAGGGATCTATGATTAGGTGAGATTCATTGGCAACGCTTCTGGTAGAAACTTGCAAGTTAACCTTCTAGGTAGCTCAACCTGCTATTAATTGTTAAAATGTTCCCATTACCTAAGCAGGCTGCTAGCCCTATAAAAGGTAATCCTCTGAGGTTGATCAAAAACGTAAAGACACTAATTTATTCAACCAGAAGGTCACATCTCTAGTCAGTGGCAGAATATGACTATATGGTTGAGAAAGATCATCGTTGGGTTTGACTTTAGAAGCTAATCCATAGATGATGGCTGCCGTTTCCAAGTGAAGCGCCTACGTAAGAATTGGGTGCCAGGTTCCCTTTAAATTTTCTTGATTTTAAGAGAATAAAACAGTTCAAGATCACTAGACACTTTAATAACTATCCTGTTATACATTTGTTGTTTTTTACGCTTCAAAACAGGGGTAAAGTTTAGCTAACCTTTGGCTAGATATTGCTTGTGAGATCTCCATGGCTCTTGGTTGAAGAGAGGAAGGGGAAGTTCCTTTGAAACCGCTGAACCTACTAGTATTACGTTAAGTTATATTGAAAGGAAAAGTACCTTTGGACCAAAAGTTGCAAATCTAGGAGAAGATTTGAAAGGATAGACTTTCCCTTGTTGTCTGGCTAATTCAAGTACCTTCACAATTGGGTTGAAGGAAGGTTTACAGTTCCTTTCTAAGGAGAAACCTGTCCAAAAGAGATAAATTTGGTTATGGAATTTCAGTTGGATACTAGTCTTCATACTTGTATTATCTAATCAAATACATCTTATCAAGTGATATATATAATCAGCTATAGGTTGCACACATCAGAACCTGCTTTAGGCTTGAGTATTATAAGGAGTAACTCCAGCTAAAAATGTTACATTTGGTGCTCAATACAGGGTGTAAAAGAGTGACCTAACTCAAAAGTTACATCTTCCAAACCTACCAATGCTGCTTCACTGTAAGAGTCCAAGCGCAGGTCTGACCATTAGTTTATTCAGATTTTTACTCCATATTATAAAGGTGGCAGTCCTTCTTGGGGATGTTTCCAGTTTATTACCTTATATGATTTCTATTTTTGCTAAACCTATCTTTGCTTCTACTTACTTTTTATGGAATCCAACACCTACATTATGCCACATGATAATCAAGTTAGTCTGGCGTCTTGCGCCGTCATATTTGAAATGGTATCAAGAACTTTGGATTGGTAGTTTCAATACATCAATCCATCACCTTACCCAGCAGTGATCAAACCTAATAATGTTCTCCCAATTATGATTTTCCAATCCGTTGAACACACCAGGATCACCTGCAACTGTAATTTGCCACACGTATCCATTATTAAACTTTGTGTGATACGTCCAAGAGGTGTTCTCAATCTTATAAATCCATTAAAATCTGGATACCAAAAACTGCTAAATCAAGAAGATCTTTTATCCTCCTTGTCTTTCCCACCCTTAGGGTTGCCCCTGAAATACCTTAAGTTGCCCCTATCACAGCCATATGCTTTTATGGGACCTTTAATATTACTTGAATACATTTGCTCCTCATTTGACTCCTAGGATGTCCCTCTCAATATAAAAAGGAAACGCTAAGCCTATAGCATTCTAGTTTATTCAAAGGGCAATAATTCACCAAGGTTGATGTCAGTCTTACAATTAGCCAACACCCTAATATCCTCTACATTTTCTATTCCCTACATTGCAGAGCTCTTAACATCCCATCTTGTCACTGCAATCATCACCCCCATCCCCACAGTCTAGCCTCACAAATCCCCCATTTGTTCATATTGCCAAGGTGCTAGATCATTTTATTTAGGGTTTGTATAAACAACGGTTGATATATTTGTCCTATCTGTTTTAAATGAGACCACGTAAAAAGCCATATTACTATAATTCTAAATCTTCTCACCACTGACCCCAATTATGATGTTGAACCAGTGGCATCAGAATGGGGTATATTTATTCCACTACCTACCCAATTAACATTTCTGATGGGCCAGGGCGAAAAGTCAGCTCTCAGTCAGACTTTTGCCATAATCCCTAACCTGTATTAGCTTCAGACAATCAGGATTCAACTTTGGTCACCAATTACACTCAAACGCCATCCCATTAACCTATTAATACCCTACTTTAATAGACAATTCAAATTCTCTATGACTAAAATCCTTGGGCCTTATTGGATAAGATAACCAAAAAGGGGTCCCTGTTCCCAAATCAGCTGAATCTTCTCGCCTTGAATGTTTCTTTAATTTTGGCTACAATGCTAAGTTTACCCCTCACTTTTATGACCTCAGCCTCACGCTGCACCATTCCAAGGCAGCCAACAGCTTGTCGTTAAGGTAATCACCTTCCTCAGAATGTCATATCCTCTAAAAGTATGTCGTCAAGTCTGATGTATTGCTGGCTGATGGTATGGCCATATCTACCTTCTCTTTCTATTTACAACCCTGCTAAGTGTACAAAAACCACGCTTTACAAATATACAATTGATTAGTAAACAAGACGCTGTTTTGAGCCAAGTTTGGCCCCATATCTATAATCATCTTCACATATGTTACCATCTTGGTTTCCCTCTCTGAGGCCCATATCAAGATGAACATGACCTGGATGGTATAATAATGGTTTTTTGTTGGCTCTCCTTTTAGTCAGCCCAAAAATGACATTGGGCTGAATCCTTAAGACGCACTTAAGCTTTTTCATACTTCTTGTGCCAGACCCTTACATATAATTTAATGGATGATGAAGGTGAGCCACCTGTTCCCCATCCATCTTTCATATAATCAGATAATGGTTCGCCCTTCTCCACCTGGTTAGTTTTAAACTTTATTTTTTCCAATCCACTACTTTGGGTATTTCAGTTTGTATTTCTTTAGCTTAAAATAATCAAATTTAAGTTTTTCTAATGTCCATCCCTTATTCAGCTTAATTCATAATAAACATAACCAAATTTTTTGTGGGACTAAGCCTCACTTAAACATATAGAAACTCAAGAGAAATGTGTCTCTCAGGTAATAAAGTATATATGACTAAGTATATTGTAGCTTTTCAAAGTAAATTTTGATCTTACGATTGTATAATGTTTTTAAAAACTGGGGTTGCACAGGCTTCTGTCAAAATACTAAAATAGTTATTTAAACATGAAGACATGAAATGGATAGTTCAAATTAAAGTAGATTTTTTATTTAATTTCTAGTATTAAATGAGGTGGCCTTTTGCCTATTGAACACTAGGCAATATATCTCAAACTAATACCTAAAGCAGCACTTGATAATAAATCATTTTACAACTAAACAACAACTTTTTTTGGGTTTTGTGTTTTTCAATACAGACTATCTAATCTTTTCTTGATTTGTTTCACATTTGATTCCAGCCTGTCAGCCCATAATAGTAAATGGGTCACAACAGGTTTTTTTTACTGTTATTGTCTATGCTGAAACGACCTCCAATTTCAAAGTTGACATATGTCTTTTTGGAACAGTTCAGTAAGCTGGAAGGGGTTGCGTCAGGTAATTTGGGTGGTCTGACCGCTAATTAATTTAAAATATGAATTCTGAATATAACAATTTTTGGGATACAATCGTCTCTCCTTCTCAACACAGTTAGCTGGGAGTAGGAGTTCAACAAGTAATTTAGGTGAGCTGATAATATGGTAAGCTAGATTGAATTTCTAAGAATATGATTTTATAGCGGTAGCTTATTATAATTCCCAGACTTGATAGTTCTAACTGTACTTAACTATGACAGAAAATTATAATTATTCTTTTGATAGTCAGCCATATATTATTTGTGGCTAATGATTATGCATATTTGATTAGCCACCCCATAATCTTCAGCTATTGAAGTTTGTGCCAATATCATAGTGTGTATATAAGAAAGTGTAGAGGTTTTTGAGTTTTGATCCCAAAATCTATTCAACCATTCCCAATATCCTCCTCGTTGACTAGATTGTGGATCTTTAGTGTATAGTTGTCCAAATATATATTTTTGTAACAATGATTGTTATCCTTTATCTTGTTGCAATCTATATGTTGTGAAGTGTCTCAATTATAATAGAGTTTTAGTAACTTAAGAAGTACCCTAATGAAAATACAGCCTCTGCTAATTTTCTTAATTTTGCAAACATCTGGCTTGTCATTTTTAGAAAAAATTCTAGTCTAAAAGGAGGATAACTTATTTGTTCTCCTGAAATTATGGGTATCACAGTAAGCTGTTGTGTCAATTATTTAGTATGTGTGCAGACTAATTTGTTTAGTATTTTCAGTTATTTTTTGTGATTTTTTGCAGGCAACATAGGGTTGTCAGCAAAAAATTGTATTTTTATCATAATTGTTCTATCTTATTGGTATATTATATAGGTTAATATTAGGTAAATTGGGAAGAGCTAATTATATTAATGGAGGCAAGGCTTGCTGACAACCATATAGTAATTCAATGGGGTGCTCACCATTGTACTATGATAGCTTATGTTTTATGAAAGCACATCAGACCCAACATGCAACGCCCACTGGGATGCTGATTTTGTAAGAGCCTCCCTTAGTGTTTGCTAAGGTCCCATATTCTTTTTCAACTACTTTGTTGTTTTTAAGGTGGTATGAAGATGTTAGGATACCTCTAATAGTTTTAAGCTCGTTGAGTAAGGGGATCAAATTAGAAGTGAAAATGGTCTCATTGTTGGTGGTATCATATGAGTAATCCACGCTAGTGTAAAATTTTCTATTATATATTTGGCCTTGGTCAATGCGCCCAAAATTTAAATTGCATTAGCCTCACCAAGTTTAGTAAAAATGATTTATAGTCACAATAGTATACTTTAGAATTTAAGATGAAAGTAGGGGGGCTTAATTACATATTGAAATGGTGTGCCAAGCCCATCTTGGCTTCAAAGACTGGTATATTGCTTTTTTATATAACCTTATTAATTTTACATTTATGACAGTGAAAGATTATGTCCTTTATATCAGTTTGTTGTGACTCCCAGTAACAGTTGGACCTAACTTGTTCAAGCGTTTTAAAATACCTCTATGATCTACAGTATTTTGGCCTCCATTATATTATCTGTCCTACTAAATGGTCTTGGTATCGCTCTCCTGGTCCATCATCATATGTAATATATAGGCTCCATTGATGATCACAGTATCTGCCATAAGTCAATATAGGGCCACCTGTATTTCTTTTGGTTCATCTGCTTGGTTATTTTCTATCATTTTTTTATAGTTCATCCACAAAAGCGATTAAGGTTGCTACTAGATGTAATCATGACACCTCATCCACATTCTGGTGATCTGAGCCTTCTATGTAGATAATATTATAGTCATGTGCTTACATTTAGTGCCCAGAGTGCTTATCTCCCTTTATGTTCTTTTATAATTTGCAACCAATTTAGAGAACTGTTTGGTAAATACTTTGAAACTAGTCTCATATATACGCCCAAAATTGTTTTCATGCATAAATGATGGCGAGGCACTACTTTTCATGACAGTATAATTGATTATGGCAAATAATTAACTGATGCAGTACACTACTAGGTGCTTTTCGCCGCCCCCCACATGTGAAATAATATTGCTAATGGCCATTAGAGATGAGTCTGTTTAAATGACAAATTGTTTTCCAAAGTCTGGGTATTGGTTTATAGGTGCCTCCATCAGTTTTATTTTTATCTGGTCAAATGCTGACTGGCACTCTGAGGCCAGTTGAACTCGTCACCTTTTTAATAAATAAAATAATGGATCAGCAATATGAGAAACCCCCTCAATAAACTGCTTATAATACCCCTATCATATCTAAATAAATTTGAACGTTGCGCATGTTTGTAGGTATCTTCATTTTCTTATTGGCTTCTATCTTCTGTGGTTGGAAGTACATCTTAGTTAATGACAAATCCTAAAAAAGAAACCAGTTTAGATAAAAATGTCATTTTTTGGTTTAACTCCTAGATTGACATACAGTAGTCTTCAAAAGCTTGCTTCAGGTGCTCCAGATGTTTGTCAAAGATCCGCAAATATGTGATATCATCTAGGTAAACAAAAAATAAGAGTGTCTACTTATTAAAATCAAAACATTTCCTGTCAAAAGGTTGCTGGAACGTTGCATAACCTTTGGGCATAAAGGTTAGTTGGTTATGCCTTTGAGCAATTATAATAGCACGCATATTCTGCTCTTCTGGGGGCAACATAATCTGCCGGTACCTTGAGATGAGGTCCATAGCCAAAAAAATACTTGGCACATCCCAACCTATTGATGGCATCATCAATATGGAGTATTGGGTAAGAGTATTTTTGAAGAAGTTTTCTTTGATAATTGATTACTACCCTGTTTGTCACATATTTCTTTTTTACAATACTAACGGGGCTAGCCAGTAGTTCTTTGATGTAACTGATAGCCTGGACTTCAATAGTTTTCTAATTCTTCATCTACAACCTTTTCTTGCGCAATGATCATTTCTGCGGTTGTAACTTGGCCTTGCATCCAGAGATATTAATTAAATGCTCAACTACTTGGCTTGTTTAAGGTCAGAATTGGCCTGAGAAAAAATATTGAGTACTTATTCAAAAGCGCCATAGCCCAATTTTTTCTCCTTTGTTTAATCATATAGATTTTAATTTTGTGGTAACTGAATAAACTCCATGTTTTTCATTTGCCAATCCAAAGTCTTTTAGATTTTTAATATCTGTTACTGTAAGTACCTTTTCTCTAGGGACTAGGTGCAGGAAAGCGATGCTCTGATTTTTCTCAACAGAAATAGGGGTTATATTTAAGAAGGCCATGAGTATAAATATGTACTGGTGACCTGGAATAATCAAGACTGGAGCCACGCAAAGTTCTTATTAAGATTATTCCTATGATTGATACACCTCTGCTACTTGCCCTTCAGGTCTCTAATTTTAAGCCCGTTTCTATGACCTTCTGTAACATAGGTGCTAAATGATTAAGAGTTAAGTCCCTAAACATAATTCTGTGGTGCTCCCATAGATTTTGGGGGTTTATACGCATATGACCCTTAAGATGTTACTTTATTGGATATATACCATCCTCATACAGTAGATTTAACTAAAGGAATTGGTCGCTAGGTTTCTTCATTTAGACTATGGTATAAAGGCAGCGTTTATCCATGAATAGTTTTTTGTTGCTTTGTAAGTTACAAGTTACATCATAGGCAATAAATATATTGGTACCAATTATATGTCATAATTTAAATTAGTTAACACAATTTGGGATCAGTGACCGCAAGTGACCCAAAACAGAGAGGCAATGCGATGTATGCTCCTTGGCTCCTAGAGATAGTTGGTCCAAGTTCTTTTACTTGTTACTTTATTTCCGCTCGTTGTAACTTTCTAAGAAAAATCTTATGGAAAAAAAATCTAAATCACCTGCCATAGTTTCGCTCTGATGTACTCAGATTCCCCGGTGGCTGCCCCAGTGTGGGGCAGCAGTAAAACTCTCCTTGCCAATTCCATCTGACAGGAAAACGTGCTTGAACTGGCTCGCCAAGTCACACCAAACCCCTGGGACAAATTATTCCTCCCAAGGATCTTGACGCCCACCTCGCTCATACCCAAGTGGTGCCTTGTTGCCTCTGGTTCTCCCCGGAGTAAAATGTATTTTGGTCTTAGGTTCGATTATTGGAAATTTTTCCATTACCATGACCAATACATTATCAAAATGGCTCAGGCGGTGATGCATCCCACTGGTTTTATTGACTTCCTCCCCTATAAGGGGTAATTTGACTTGGGCTTCACATGTGAAGCTGATGCCGCCACTGCAGCAACTATGCCCCTGGTTTTCCAGGGTACCTTTCTCCCTACAACTCAGACCCAGCTCCCAGTATATACCACTTTGGTGGTTCAATTTGCTGGTTCTCCCACCCACCTCCCCACTGCGGTGCTCTACCAGGAGCTAATGGACGGTTTGTCGGCCTATGGCTTCAACCCCATCTTACAATTTGTGGTCCCAAATGGTGCCACATGGCTCGCTGGGCCTCAGGCGTATGCCACTATCAGCCCTGAATTAAGCAAACTCACCGTTTTGATTCCCCCACGCGCTGTCATTCCTTCTTCCCCTGACCATCCGTTCTAGGCCCACGTCGAGGGTGGCAGATGATCTATCCATCCTGTTTTGAGTTAAACCACTTGAAACGCAAGTGCCCCTCCTTGGCTAACCCCAAAAGCTCTGATTTTTCGTCTGCCAACCTCCAATCCGCCGCTCACCCTGTGCCAGTTCTGGTATGGGGTACAATCCTACTTTCAATCCCCCAAAGCCTGTTGCTGCAGCTGCACCTGCAGCCACCAATCAGCCTCCTCCTCGCCCCAGTGCACACACGATCCTTTTCAATCAAGCACCAGCTTGGACCCCAGTTTGATTACATGCTTCCTCCAATGAATCAAACAAACCTCAACCATACGCCAATTCCCCAATTCAATTCAACCTGAACCCATGGGAGTTATTGTCTGAATATGACGAATCAGTAATATCATTGAAGAACCAGCTCTGAAATTTGAGCATTTCGTTAAAGCAGAATGGGACGTCAAATACCACCCTCATTTATATGCCCCACAGCCAAATGCCAAATCTTTTTTCAGTGACCGCCAGCTGGCAGTTAAAGCAGTAGCAACACCAGATTGTCATCCCCTCTGCAAAGCTGTCACCAAATCAGTGGCGATACTCACAGTAGGTTCCCCCTGTTATCCCCTCAACCCTCACCCCAAAAATAAAATCACAGTGAATGAATTGCACAAAAATGTTAACGACGCTATCTAGAATGTGGTAACTGTAGCACGGAATCCTAAAGCTAAGATTACCAAAACCAATATTGCCACGTTCATTAAGCTCCTATATTCCCTCATTAAAGCCAAAAAAGCTTTAGCTGAATAACAGCGCCATTTTCTTAGCTGGCAATTTCCATGAAATACCAATCATTAGTCAAATTGAACCACTTGCCACCGATGCCCTGACGCCATTGCTATCTGCCTTGATATGTATCCTACTCTGGGATGAGGAAGCTACTGCTGAAGATGAGCCTACAAGCCCCCTCCCCTTCCGCCATGATTGAATTTGCAGTTTTCCACTTCCCAGCTGGTTGATTGTTTTTGTTCAGTGTTTCATTCAATCCGATCATTTTGGGCGTTTTGTTTGAAACAATTAGTTACGTTTTTTAGTTTTTGGTAATGTATGTCCCCTGGTTGGCTTACCTCAAATAAATCAGTAGTAGTGGGTCCAGACGTTCCATAGTTCATACAATGACTAATATCAGGTGCTATTCATCTCTTTCTACTAAACGAGTTGCAACACTATTTATTGAGCACCACTATCAACTATGTCTTATGATTTTACTTTGTTTATTAAATTCTTTGTAAAAACACTCATACTAAAGAGAAGTGTTTAAATTTACTATGTGAATAATAGGACATTTTTGAGCTGTAAGTTTTGATCAGCTGCAGGCCAACAGTGGGGCACTGTATTAGGATATTTAAATCCATTGAAACGTTAACTCCCTTGATTGCAGTGACATCTCTAGATCTTTGGAGTATATGTCTTGTGGGAGCCCAAAATGTGTAAAAGTATGAATTTTTAGCAACCTCTTTGCACTCTGACTCCAGAGAAACGCGCTGTGAATGGATGACTACATGTGTATCATGGAAAAAGACCATACTAAGAGGTCTCTCTGGTTCCATTGCGATGAAGAGGGCAATATTGGGAAGGTATTCTAGGTAAGTTGGTTCATCATTGATTGAGCACCCCACCTCTAATGTTCCAAGACTTTTTTCCAATGTAGTTCCATGAAATTTGCGGGATGCACATGGTGCACGTTATAGGCCTTAAGCTGTCAGGCCTGTTGGCCAGTCTTGTGGCAGTTAAAGAAGACGGAATATTATTTTGGTTGGTTGTTAATCCTTTAAGTTGCTGTTTGGAATGCAGTTTGATGTTTTCTGGCTGATTCTAGAATGGTTGCTCTTCATATTTGAATATTGGTGAGGTAGGAGTTGGATCCCAGCATAAGGTATTCAAAAGTCTACGCAAACCTTTTCACGCTTACCTGTTGGGTCTTTTTTGGGCATCCAGTTTTGAGGAGCTTTATGAGTGGGTTGGGTCAGACCAACCCCTCAGAGATGATTATATATTGTGGCTGTAGGTAGATCCTGGACAAAAGTAGGAAGAAAAATGTTGGCTAGTTCTGGTAAGACTTGAGTTCCTGACATAGCGCTATCTTAGCATCAAAGTCAAATATGTACTAGCTCCCAGTAGTACTTAGGCCTCCTGGTCTAATTGTACAGTAAATTAAATAACTGTCTCATTCCTCCAAAAGGATCTTTATGAACTCATCCTTCTGGGTAAGCAATCATTTGGGCCACTAAACTCACAAATAACGATCTCCTATACTTCATTGTAATTGGTATTGATGGTAAAATGGGAAATTATCTGTTCAATTCTCCAATGGTGTAGGCAGTCAGTCATTGTCTAAGCCTTCAAGTGATCTGAGGCGCCCCTCAATGCCATCTCAAAATGATGAATAAAAGTAACAATGTTCTCTTCATTGTTAAAGTTAGGAAAATTTATGGACTTAAAGTTTAAAACCTTCACTTCTCTAAAAGTAACTGGCGTTATAAGTACTCATAGTGTGAATAGGCTAGGGATGGTGTTGATAAGGATAAATGTTTATTCTGGTTCTGGAGTTGCCAGGTTAAAATCTAAGTAGTATTGAATGGAAAGGGGACAGCGGCTATTCTATCAAGGATATACTGCTGGATGGGTTCCACCTCTTTTTATTCCATTACCCCTTTTTTCCCTTATATAATATTCTGCTTTAGGAGATTTACCCTGTCATTTTCATTACTTTCCTTCCAGGATACTCTAATTTCAGACTATGTCCACATTTTGGATGGCTTAAGACTGGAGGAGGGTAATTGAGCATTTGAACAATATCCTCTCCATGCTGAATAAATGAAAAAGTATGGTAACATCCGGACTAATTTGATTTATCTTCACCTTATGGAGTTTTAAAGTCAGGATTTTTATTTTCTCTCATAGTCCTTGGACATCCTCATCCTGAGATTGCATCAACTTCTTAGGGCTCTCAAATGTTTCAAAGTTTGGTACTAAATGTGTTATAGGAAACTAACTGGGATTGGAAGGAAGCATTGGTATATTGAATCTAATGACCAGTTTCATAAGTTGTCTCTAGCTGATGGATACAGCCCTCTAAGGCAGCAAGGGAATGATCATTGTGGTCTGAGAAAGCTTTTAATTTAATGGTAGTAACTTCACTCATTAGCCTCACCTGATCTCAAAAAATGGGAGGATTGTAGACGCAAATCAACCTGAGTTCTCACTTCATCTATAAAGCTATATGTTTTATAGATTTGTCTAGTAGTGTAGCTAGACAGCTCCTTTATATCAGGTAATAAGCGGGGTACAAAGTGTTGCAAGTCCACTTGTGTTTGATACCACACAGTAGTGTACCTCGTGTTGTCCATGGCAGAATCCCTATGAGATCGAACTGTTTCTTTGGTTCTTCTAACAAGGCAGTGATATGATCATGAGCAAAAGGAGTGGTTGTTATTACCTCAATAGCAGCTCATACCTCCATAAAATTTCAAGCTTTGTTACCAATGCTTTATTTGCTGTTACTCACTCTTGGGAATGTACCATTAAGTGATCTAAGGCAGCATGTTGGTGGGCAACTAAATATTGGTAATTGTGTATAGTGAGATGTACATACTCTGCCAAGTACTGATTAAAATTTTTGGTTGTGGTCAGCGCAGTACAAGTTTTTAGAAGTGGTTAGCTGGCGTAACTTTTTTGGTAAGCCACCTAGAGTTTGCCTCTTTTATAATCCAGTGGAAGAGGTTTGACCTGTTATCCATCTGACATTCCCTGGAAAGCTGGTACTCTTGAATAAGTGCCAGGGATAGTTGCTCTACCTCCGCGGTTGGATGCCTCACATAGAAGTGGTATGGTGGGTACATCTATCAGTTCTAAGTGGTTTTTGTTGATGTTGGTGTTTCCAGAAGGTGGTGTTCAGCCCCAAATGAATATTATCTTCAAGTAGGTGAGTTATTTTTTCATTTTATCAGAATCCCCAATCAGAGTAAATCTGGTCTATCCCTATGTAGTGAGCACCACAATGCAATAACTGTGGCTGCATAGGCAATATTTTACAAATTGATAAATTTACACTTCTGAGGACTTGAAAAGCTGATTTTTTAAATTAGTTATAGCTCTAATATTAAATCCCTTATTTTATATTTAGATCTTCTGCCTATTGAGCTCCTTTAAAGTTTTACCTCAAAATAAACCCAAAATAGTACTTATAAAATAATATAAAATAGTAGATAACCAACAACTTCAATATTTTTGGGTTTTGGGTTTTCAATGTTAAAAATGCTAATTATTCTGGTTTTTCTGTATTTAATTGGAATACTAGCTGTTGAACCATCATTTCAAATGGGTCTCAAACAGGCTTGTAACTATTGTCATTGCCAGTTAAATTAACTTTTTGATTTTCGAATTAACATACTATAAACAGGGTCACTCTGTTAGCTGAGAATGAGCTTTCTTATGTCATTTAGGTGGGAGAACAATATACTAAATCTTGAATATAACTCTAGAGCTTAGTTGTTGTTATTTTTTATGACTACATAACCTAGATGTGAAAGAAACTTCTTTCTCATCTATTTTGACCTACTTTGGTGGATTGTTAATAAGCAGTTTTAATAGACGTCAGAATTATTTATAAGTGATACTTCTTCTTTGGGGATGTTCTTCTATAAAACATTAATTAAGTATTAATGGTATTCATTACAATCTTAATATTAATTAAGGGCTTTTTAGGCATAATCACTGAGATTGTTTATAAGTGAATTGTACTTCTAGTATAATTTTTTTATTAAATTCCTTGCGTGAATTGATTGGACTAGGTCACTAATTGATAAGGATAGTTTTTAGAGGTATTGAAACTTTGAGAATGCTTTTCATAAAAGTCATTTTAGGTCAGACTGGGCAATGAATCCTGCTGTAGATGAGTAATTTGTATCATTAATTAAGCACAGCCGCATGCTTGTAAAAGTTAATCTTCTAGTGTTACTTAAAGGCGTCGGGAAACGCTATTTTGGATACAGCTCATCAAAGGTTATGATCTAGTCGGTGGTAGATTCTGAGTAGGTAGATATATAAATGGAAAACTTTTATTACTGATACAACTCTTTAGGGTTGTGTTTGTTGTCAAAGGATGCTGTATTTATTGAGGTGTCAACTAGAAGGTTAACATCTGACTTCTAAAATTAGACCCCTTAATTTTTAATAAGACCAGAATCTTAGAATTATATATATATATTAAATTGGTCTTTTATGGATGAATTGGCGGGATCAGTTAACCTTTTCTAAATCTCCCAAGTCACCTGAAGGGAGGTAGATACCACGTGAATGTAATAATATCTAATTAGGTATAAATCAATTTAATAAAGAAGTCTTGCTAGATAGCAGTTCTCGTGCACTAACACTTCCATATTTCTTACATTATTCCATCAATTCCATGTAGGTGTGTTAAAATCTTGATACTTTACTCTCTAAAGATTGTAGATCGTTTCATCTCGCTAGATTTCTGCATAGGTTTCTTATATGTGCATTGTATGGATTGCTGATAATTAATTGAATAGTGTTAAAATAGTATGAATTCTATCACTCTAGTTGGATTTCTTATAGCCAAGATGAAAACTAGGTCCAACGCTAAAATGTTGGTTGCCCAAATCTTGAATGTTCTTCTGGAATATAGGTAGGTACTTCTTCCCTCTTGTGGGACTTAACCTTAAGTTAGGGTCAGAGATTCTTCTCTCTCTTCTCTCAGAATCCGCAGTAAAAAAATGTAATAGACAAAATGATTTCTATCCTTCCACTTTAAATTTAAGAGCTAATATACTCTAAATGTACGACAGTCTAAATTAATAAAGTTATTTGAGCTTTTCTTATCTTCTTTATCTCAAAAAAATGCAGGTAATTTATAAGGGAATTTGGCTTCTAACTCTTACAATGGCGCCTCAATTGAAAACGGCAGTTATTGCCAATGAATCAGCCTTCCAGGGTAGCACTAACAATGATATTCCTCATCATCTAGTTAGATTCCGCCAACAACTATCAATGTGACCTCTTCTGGGTTAAAATTAATAAAGTGTCCCAACGCCTTTGCTCAACCCTAGTGTATCACCGTTGTTAGGTTAACAACCTGCTTAGGTAATGGAACATATATTCATAAACAGCAGGTTGCAATCCCTAAATTGGGATACTTGCAAGTTGCTTATCACAGGCAGCATCACTTGCCTAGCAACTCATAAACCCTTTAGTAAATTGGCAACAAAACCTGATTGACACCTACAAGTTAATTTTAAATTACAATATCAAGATCAGCAACCTAATTACTTGTTTATTGTTAGGGATTATCCTTGACAAAACATTAGTGATCAGGTGGATCAAAACCTGGTGAATTACTAATTCGGTAGGAATATTTCTCCAAGCAATAATTATTATAGGTAATCAATAACTCCCACATACACTAGCAGGATGCTCCCATAGTGGACAAGCAGATTAATTATAATAAAAAAGCTGGGTAATGTGGGCATATCAAAATCCCAACACATCATCTACTTGACCAGATTATTCAGCAATGAAGATTTTCTGGAAGCATAGACCGCTTTGATCCTGATAGAGTCTCTCAGCATGGTTTTAATTGGAGTTCTCCTTGTAGATCCTATTTTTTCTTGCTCAATGTGTCTTTGGGTAATCCTTCTTCTTAGCATATTTCCTTTCTGTGTCCTCCTTACTGCTGCCTCTGCAGAGCGTGATTCCTGTGGCCCCATGTCATGCCAGCCTAGTTCAGGTTTTGTTGCCAATAAAATGTCTGGAAATTCTGTATTCCCCAGGTCAGGGTTATACAACACTTTGTCATTAAAAGGATCTTCTTAGTATCTTCCCTGATCCCTTGGTCCATGTATTCCCCCAGGCTGTCTTTATTTTCAAGGGCCTCTTTTCAGAGGATCCAATTTCAACCCATCCTGATCCTGCTAATATGCTTGTTCATTCCAGCTCCTCATTACTATTCATAGTGGACTAAGTTTTGACTCAAGTTGGTCCTACCAATATCTTATGAGAACACCACCCAATTATTTATGATAGTGAAAAATCGTTATGTAACTTTTTTTCATTTTTGGCTTTTTATATGTCTTTTCTTTATGATTTTATCATATATCATATTTATGTAATTTTCTTAAATTATTTTTCCTATTTTTTGCAATGGGACTTAAACTATTATCATCAGGTTCAAAGGTCATCCTTTCTTTTCCCCTATCTGGTTTAGAGGTTCATTTTTTGCACATAACCAGATATTATGATTCAGATGTCTATTTTTTAAAAGTTGACCACCCATCATGGTTCTGTGGTCCACTCTTGGGACTTGAACAACACACAAGACTTAACCTATTTTTAGTAGGTTCAGTGGTCCCTAAGGAAAATTGTAACATTATATTCCTCTAGTTCCAATACTTATGATTTTTAGTATGGACTTGGGGCACTATATGACTATCTGTAATTTTTGTAATTATATAGGCATCAGTTGCCGACTTAAAAATCACCTTGAACGGACTTAAAATTAAAGCATCCAGCTTATTTCTTCTTCAAAATCCATAATTATCGTAATTGGCTACCCTAACCTCACATGGTACTCTTGTAATGTTAGTTGGTTCATGTCATCCATCATCTTTGCTTTTATTTTTTTCAATGTGGTATTGAACGCCTGTGATTGTAGTTCAATCATAATACTTACCAGCTGGTTAAACCTATTGATCAGCACTCATCCCAAGATATGGGTTTTACAGAAAAAACAACTCTGATGGTAATGCTTCCCTACATCCATATAGTAGTTCAGATGGCGTTTTTCTGTCACTTTATGATGATTAATATTGTAGGCGAAGGTAACCAAACTTGGGGCTAGATAAGGTTAGCTGGGGTTTCCTCGTGGTGCAACTGGAGAAAGCTCATGGAAACATGGGTGAGTAGTGAGCATCAGAACCTAGAGGCGCATTGGTCAGGTCTAGTATTGGGCTGAAAGAGGTGTGGTATGATAGTGATGACTTTGCTGCCCTTTTCTCATGGGTTTCTACCACCCTTGAGGGGAGAATATGGGCAGGAAGAGGTTTTTGAGCCAGGCATGGCGCATTTCAAATGGCTTACTCACAAGATGATGTTGTATGGGTGCGGACCTCAGGACAAGAGAGGGTCAATCTTGGTTAGCTGCACTTTGATGCACCTGCCTACAATAAATGCCACAGTTTAATGATTTTTCCTGAAGCTCAGCTAGCTGCCCTTTTAGTTAGTGTGAGCTGGCTGGTGGTGAAAGTGATCATACAAGAAAATTGCATTTTATCTAAAAGGACTTCAAGGCTAACTGGACGAAAAGGGGCGGGAGTGAGAAAATCCACTAAAAAGAAAGGTGACAAAGTGGAGGGCTTCGCCTTCTCACTACTCAGGGGCCTTAAACCTAGCTTTTCATTGGGTCTTGTCTCCCGCAATGGAGATGAGAGGCATATCGCCTGTTTGGATAATGCAGACGGTCTTCCCAGTACTTAAACAGGGCGGGTATATGTCAGTTTTGGGGTAGTGCAAGCTACACCCAAATCGCGGTTGGGCCCACAACTGGTGTTGCTTAGATTTGAGCAGCCCTAGTGTGGTGGGGGCAGTACCCCAAGCTTTCATCCGCAAAGTTTCCTGCAATAGGATTCCTTCATGGCTTTTAAACTCAAAGGTAATCAATCTCAGTTAAGTTCCCCAAGCGGATTTTTCCCCACAACCAATTTTCTAAGCGTTATGGTTTGATTTGCATTGACTCTTTATACTTTTCCGTTTGTTTCTAGCTGATAAGGAATGGACACCATTACTGGATTCCCATCAATTCATTCAGCCTTGAGATCACATAGGAGGTGAAATTGGTTTCATTGTCACTCAGTAACACTTGTGGGCATACATGCCAGTACTTCACTTGGTACATGATAAATCTTTATGTGCTTATAGCATCCTTTTTGCTCAAATATTTCGTTTCTACCCATCTTGTCAGATAGTCTATCGCGTCTATGATTTATTTCTCTCCCAAGTACTGACACTCAGGGGTGCCATAACATCTATTGACACCATGTGCTAAGCGAACCCAGGGCGTATTATCCGGTATCCTGTTGTATTCTTATGAGGCTTGTGGAGTTGGCATTCCACGCAACAGGCAAATAGTCAGCGCCATCATAGTTGATCAATTACCAGTAATAATAATGGAGAATATGGTTCATGGTTTTTCTTAGGCCACCATGCTGACAACTTTGTGTGTGTCTCAGATAATTTTCACTAGTTTTGACAGTTTTGATTTAAAAACCATTTTCCATCAATCAATTTGTATAATTTTCTATTTTTCGCTCCAGTGTTTTCCATCGTTTTCTTTAATGCGCCTTGATTTTTTGGGGGCTCATCCCTAATATTGCCTTCAATTATCCTCTTGAATATCTGATCCGCTTGAGGATAGACAACTTTGACAGCAGGCAAACTTGATAAGATGTCAGCATTTTGACGTGCTGCTCCAGCTCAATGTATTAAATCAAGATCATAGGCTTGTAGTTATAAAGCCCAGTGGAGCAGTAGCCCCTCTGGTTCCATAAGATTATGGCCTGCGTAGAGATCTATAGTTGGTTCTCACTTTTAAATGTGTCCCGTGGATATACACTTGGAATTAATTGCTTGCATAAACCACCATGAAACACTCACACTGTTACAGTGTAATTTTTTCTACTGTTGTCAGTGTTCTTCTCACATAGACCACTGGATATTCCTCCCTACGTTGTTTACTTAACTTAAAGATGCGGCAATCGCCATCAATGAGTCATCTATCTGAATGATGAATCCATGACAAAATTTTGGTATTTTAAGACAGGACTGGTCATCATATATAGACATAACTCATAAAACAATCCTTGGGCCTCATCATTCCATATGAATCCTTTTTCAGATCCTTCAATAAGTGGAATAATGGCTCAGAGATTCTAATTAAATCCTTTATGAATTGTCAATAGTAGCCAGCCATCCCTGTAAACAGTTTTATATCCCAAAAGCTCTTTAGGATTGACGTATATTCAATAGTCATAATCTTCTTTAGATGAGGTTTTAGTCTACTGGAGTTTATCACAAGCCCCAACTACTCAAAAACTTCTTGAAGAAATGACATTTCCTCATCTTGATCTTCAAGTTTGCCGTCACCAATGTTTGAACACTTCTTCTAATTTCTCCAAGTGGTAAGTGATGTCCTGCTAAAACATTAATATCCAGATATGCCAAGATGCAGGATAACTTCAAATCATTCATTATTGAATCCTTCACTCTCTGGAGTGTTGACATCAAGTTGCACAATCCCAGAATTCTGTCATCTGGTACAGTCCCTGTGTGTAATTAGCGCACATTTTTTCTTAATCTTCTTTTCTTTAATCATTTTTCCAATATACCAATATTTAGTCCATCACCAAAAATTAATTAGCATCCTCTAGGCGATTGAGCATGTCATCAATCCCCAATAGCAGACAGGAATCCTTCTTAGTGTTTTAAATCTAATTAGCAATTATTGATCGCCACTCAAATTGATCCTCCTTCTTCCTAATTAGAACAGACTCTTTCATGGACTTGATAATGGAACAAGGAGCCTATACTCTGAAAACTTTATGATCTCTTTATTGGCCATGGCTTCAGTAGCCCTAGAACGGCGGCTAAATCTAATACCTTTTGGCGGATATTCCAAAGTGTCACCTTATGTATCACGTTTTTTATACATCCAAGGATCTGGTCATATTAGGCAGATATCACCCAATATTTCTCATATAAATTGGAGCACATCTTACTGCCATTCTGATAAATTAGCTAACTGCTCTTTTTCAACTAAAACGTTTATGCTTCCAGCAGCATCCGCCAGTAAATCAATCTCAGTCAACTTTTTTAAAATCATGGAATTTACTGATTTTCACAATGGGATTAAATGCAGAAACGTGATGTTTTGGTTGTTCTCTATCTTCATCAGTTTTCTCCTAGATTGGCCAGTAGCACATTTATTTCTCCGTGTCCTGGAATAATAATCCCAGCGCTACCCATGGCTTGATACTTGATTTATTCCATGGGTGACAAGTTCTCTATATAATTGATTTGGGATTTTGAGTATTATCCCTGCATTAACGCCTATTTGCGTTCCTGGAAGATTAATATTCATCATTTTTGTCCTCAAGAATTGTACAATTCTTGAGAATCTCCTTTGGCATTTCCCTCCGTTTTTGTCCAACCAACTTGTACTGGATGGGAATGATGACTTCATTGTAATCAAATTTACAAAATTGCTCTTCTTTGTGAGCAGCAGTTCTCCTTTCTGCTGATATACCAAGGGTAGGGTTTACCCCACATTTTTCATAATATTCTACTCAAAAAAATAACATTCACACAATACTTTCTCATAAGACTGTCCTAATAAGTATGTTGTAATTCTGATTACCTAACACTATGGTGGGATCTGATACCACAAGCAACCAAACCAATGTGGCAGCACACTGTTAGCTCTACAGGAAATTGTAATATATGGTTCAGCGGTTCCATATTCCTTATGGTGCTCTATATCAGGCTTAATCTTCATTCATTTCACCAAATTTGTTCAAAGTGATATTGATGGGCGCTCCATTCCCAATTATCAACCATATTCTTACTTGGATGACTATAATATCTGCATATGTAAACGCAGAGTATTGATATAAGGTCTTTAATGAGTAAATAAAGGCATTATTCGCAAAAATTGAGAGTATGAATTAATTGCACGGATAATCAGGGAATAATTTCTTGATCACGCTAGTGGAGAGAGATATGTTCGCCTCATCTAGTCTCATCTTGAGAAATTCTTCTATGCTTTTTGCAAGTCTATTATTGTCTGCTAGCTGACAAGCGTTAGATCAAGCAACTTCTTCCATGACTTGAGGTCAGATTTCTTCGCTTTTGCTTGGGTAATGGCATTCACATCCAAATTACCAATCTGATAAAGTGGGTCAGGTAATTTTTCAACAAAAAAAATTATAAATATCTGTGTCATCATTCAACATGTCAAGGTGAGCAGGTTTGACCACAGTGACAGAGCGTTTCTTATCAATACTGTGGGTCCTTTTCATGACTCTTGACTGAGTTCCTTCTCTTTGTACTGGAATATGTTAACTTTCTCCTTGGTCTTCTCTCTTTATCATTGAGAGTTAAAATTTCCAAATTTCTCACATTTGTGGCAGAGGATCTGCGTTTTTTCCACTTGTTTTTGTCCTGTAAGCTTGTTTCCCATCATGATTCAATTCAGCTGCTCATTGATAATCTTGGAGATTTCAATGTATTTAAATTTTTTAGGAAATGGTTTTAAAAGCTCTATCTGAGGCTTTAAAGGTGGCTCCTAACATTTTAAAATAATCCACCATTGGTGATTTAGACATCTGTGTCACTAGCTCTGAAGCCTTTGTATGATGAAAATATTGTTAGGGCTGAAGTACCATTTTCATCAAAATTATGTGTCAAATATGATGGAATTTTTGCGCCTGCTAGGATTTGTAATTCTTGGTAGAATCAGTTGGCAAAAGCTGCTAAAGTCTCATCCTTTCAATTTGAATGCCCATAAATTACTGTTTGCGATTGGACATTCATTTAGGGATTACAAATTCTATTATAATGGCTTTCTTGGCTTTATTATAAGTCCAATTGTCCCCTTCAAATGAGTTAGCACTAGATTCTGACAATTTGTGTTCAAGCAGTTCATTCCAATTACTCCCTTTTATCAGTCACTACATTTGAGCTTAGTCATTTTGAGTATGCAGAACGTACAAAGTCTTTGTTCAGGGGAAATATGAACAATTTATGTGCACTCTGATATTCATCTTTGGCTCAACTAGAAGGGGATTCCTGACCAACAACTTGATTACCCATAGGAGTTTCTTACTGAGTCATTTCTGAAATGGTATCAAACAACACAGGCATATTTCTGGGTGGTTAATCTCCCCAACTGGAGTTTTGTAAAAATTGGTATTGGCTTCATTTGCCTTCATATAAGTACAATCACATATGTGATTCTCCAGTTTCTCTATGCGCTTTAACAACTGCTCCACATCTTTGTTAATCTGGCATACGCATTCTCTATTCGCTTCTCACTCAGCATTCTGAAATGAAAATTCTTTAATCAATTCGCCCTCCTTTTGTTTCAAAAAGTTGATCTTCCCATAGAAGTCTTTGTTAATTTTTCTGACTTGCTCAACCTCTTCCTTGGCTTTCATCACCTGTTCCTCCAAAGTTTTAAAATTGGCCTGTGCCCCTAAGTTTAGCATGTGTCATGGTTACATAACACAATTGAGAGCACTAATTGTAGAGATAAGGCGGGCTTGAGGAGTCTAAAAGGCTAACGTTGGCAGGCCATCCAGTTCTGAAGCATACTCTGGACCAACTCAGGGTAAAGGCAAGATATGCCCAAGTTGGTCCTGGGGGTGCACATCATGGTTGGCCCAGCATTACATCAAGGGCGTTAAAATAGACCAGATTTGATATTAATGAAGATGGTTCATTACAGTTTCTTAAATAATGGGGTTTTGAAACCCATTCAATTTTTAATATTGCTGAATCTGGGAGAATTCAACTATAGTTGATAATGTAAGTTTGGACTTGCTCGAGCTACAGTACCTCAGAGGATGGTATTTTAAACTCATTATTTCATTTGAAATTAGGACCTCTCCTTTAAATTGATAATTTTTCTAGTTTAATTAGTGATTCCATGAGACCAATATTCTTTTTTGGTCACCTTGCTATAATAAACTCCCGTAATTTTTAGTTTTTTATGGTCCCTGAGTGGACCTGTGAGCGTACCTTATTGAAAAGGTATCTAACAACATAAACCATTTTACCTTATCAAAAAAATAAACAATGGAATATGGTGCACACATGGGCCGCCCTTGTCCCCTCCAGATCGAGGCACTCAAGCACCCCAACACCAATTTACACTTTGTTATGGACTCCTCTTTGGGGTCTAGCCAAGATTTCTCATTTTTTGTTATATATTATCTATACTATGTCGTACACCATGTAATTGAGTCTCCTATGCTCTGAAACCTTCCAAGTTGCTCTTTTCCTGGTTTTACTAGCAAGTAGTTCTCTTGTGGTGTAGCTGTGCATTCTGCACCACCCTTGAAGGGAACAGGAGAGTTACATACACTCTTTTTAACATTAGTCATCACAGCTTTTTATTATACGTGCATGAGTCTTATCCATGTGGGGCTTTCTTAGAGTGTATAATGAGTGTGTTGGCCATTTTACACGGTCTTGATGTTGCTCACCACAGTTTTTGTTTTGTTTATTAGTAGCGCATCTTGGCGTTATTCTCGTTACCACCAACTGGTAAGTGCCCATCCTTCCTGCTCATACTTGATGGACTCATACCCTTCATTATCCTGCTGTCACAATTCCCTTAATTTCCCCTGAAGTATATTCAGATATTCAACAGGCGCTTACTTCCCTCTCTTTTTTTTAGTACTAGATGGTCTACTTCCCTCTCTTCAGAAAGCAACTTCTTAATGATAACAATTTAAAGAGTTCCTGTCCACCCTTGCGTGGGGTGGATTTGCTGTATTGGATGTCTCCTGGTACAGATGACTGAGTTTTGCATTGTTACATGCACGGGCTCTGTTGAGGAAACCAGGGGGGTTAGAGCGTTTTTTGGAGAAGCAACATCTGAATGTTTCATCCTCTCAAGCCTTCTATAAGTTCTTTGCTCTGCACCAGGCTGGTCGCCCAATTAAAGTATATTAAAATGAATTTGTGATA